>CAJNJA010012128.1:0-13291 GCA_905231915.1 Symbiodinium necroappetens | reverse complement strand
AAGCCCTCAACCCTAAACCCTAATATTAGGTACAGTGGTAGCCGTGGTAGCACTGGATACTGGAAGTGTGTGGGTTCACGGAGTTTGCGGTTTCTAGGCCTACAACCACACCCCAACCGGTAACCTCCTTTTTGGGCTTATAGCCCTAAATCCTAGACCCTAAACCCAAAACCCTAGATCCTAAACTCTAAACCCCAAAACCCTATGAACCCTAGATGGGGTCTGGTTCCCTATTTCCCTAAACCGCTAGTCCCTATGAGCTCTAAGCCATCTAGAGTTGCTCGGGATGCGCTTGGGCACATGGGCTGAAAGAGATGAGATACCGCTCCCAAGATACATGTGGGTAGTTTTCTAAAATAGGGTCCCCTTTAGGTGCCAAATATAGCACGGCACCCTTATAAAAGGACCCGAAAAGGGACCCTAATTTAGAGAACTACCCATGTGCTCTGAGGTCTAGGCTACTGGGAGTTCAGGGATTTAGGCTTTAGGGGTTTGTAGGGGCTGAGGCTTCGGTTTTGGGGGTTCGGAGCTTTAGTTGCCTGTTTGATAGTTGGGTTGGCTCACTCTTTGTTCGTCTGGTTGAAGGGTTTAGGGTTTGGGGCTGAAGGCTTCAGAATCTGGGTATCATGTCCCATCAAGGGCCCTGGATCAAACCCTAAACCCTAAACCCATACAGTAACTTCAAGGTTCTGAGCCTGGATCTCAGACGAGACTAGCCTCCAAGCCAAAACAGGGCCCTGCACTCTGAAGTAACCCCACCATACCTAACCGAGATCCCACTCCAAAGCCTCATCGCTATCACACACACAGAACCCTAAAGCCTGCAAGCCCCAAACCCTATAAGCTCTAAACAATAAACCAATAAACCGAAACCCTAAAACCGTAAACCCTAAACCCTAAACCCTAAACCTTCCCTTTTGGAGCAGGCCAAGGATTGAATACAGCGCATGATCAGTGGCGATTGCACCTCGTATGTCGAATTCCTGGGCATTGAGGAGGAGGCAACTGGGCCCCCAGAGTCTTTAGCTGCGGTCTGCAAGTTTATACAAACAGCCCGGAGACCTTTTTGATTGTTGGAGTAACTAATAGAAGCGGACCGTCTTCTGCGGCTTGAGGCTTCTAGGGCCGAAGGACAGATTCTTCCTCTGAAGGTGCCCTAACCCCCCAGGTACCTATTATATAGGGCCCTCGGGGCTCTAGTACCCTATATAGTAGGTACCTGGGGGGTTAGGGGTGGTTGCTCACACAGGCAGGCGACGGTCCTAGGAGCCAGAGAAGGAGAGCTCATCCTGAAGCCTCGGAGCCACCTTGCTCCAACTGCTTCGTCCCCGGGGGCTCTGGTCATGACAAGCCGAGAGAGCCTCGTTCTGGGCCTTTAGGGCTCTTATAGCCGGATTAAAGTAACCCCAATGTAGAACCCCTATTGTAAAAAGTAACCTATGGGCCTTTAGGGCTCTTCTGGCCGATTAGAGTAACCCCTGTAGTAACCCTATTATAGAAATCCTGATATAGCAACCTAATGGTCCGCCTAATATAGTAACCCTCTAATCTCACAGCTGCCGCAAGGCTGCTCCCACTGCGAAACACGCCTGCTAAACCCCTTCCGACTTCAAAATCTTGCCAGGACGCAGCTTTTCCTGTGCTTTCCAATCAGCTATGGGCGAACTCATCCTTCCAGCAGTCTGGGGCTGGTGTAGGGGCCTTATTAAACAGACTGGGGTCTTGGGTTATACTATCGTTATGCTAGGGGCTACAAGGGAATACTATGAGTGTTTATTATTGGCTGTGGGGTTGAGGTTTCAGTGTCCAAAGACGCTCCCTCGAGGCCTTCACGGAAGGAAGGGATCCCTGAACCTGGAATCCCCGAACCCTACCGTACTAAACCCTGAAACCCTAAGAGGCCCTAACTCCTAAACGCCCTAAACCCTAAACCCCTACATGCTAAACCTGCAAGTCTCTCTACTCTTCATGCTAGAACCGCAGAAGCAAAGACTGCTTCCTTTTTAATACACCCGGTCCTTTTCTGTGGTTGAGGGTGTATGTGGTATAGGGCCCAAAATACTTGGAATAGGATCTCGGGGACAAGTCTTCGTTAGTATGTTGTGGCCTCAGGGGGCATAAACCCTTCTACCCTGATGAGGTATATACGACTTCCGAACTTCTTGGTGCTTTCAAGGCGATCAGAAAAACGGCCTGTAGCTTTTTGCTCAGCTGAATCCGGCAAACTCCTTGCAACACCTGCTTGAGCCGCCCTAGCCGCGCATTGTGGCTTTTGTCGGATAAAGTTCATGACACACGTTTTGGAACTCTGAACTATTCCTGTTGTGCCATCGGGAATGTTCGTTTGTATCATACATGCATGCACAAATGCATGCGTACATGCGTACATGCATTCATTATCCATGCATGCATACATATATGCATACATGCACATAGATGAAACAAACTACGGTTCGCCATCATACACCGCTTGCAAGATGTAAACACCCTCGAGCGCGCAAAAAGCCGCAGCAAGTCCTCTGCACCGCCTCCTCCAGCGGCATGCGCAGCCTTGCAAGGGCCGCCATCCCTGTCCAAAGGACCCCCTGGCCTGGAAACCCTGCACAGTAAGCGTCTTCCTGGCGGAAAAGCCATCTTCCCAGAGCCCTACAGCTTGCTGCAGAAAGCCTGAGACTAATCCCCTTAACCCTAGATCGATGGGGGTTATAAAGATGAGAAGACTACGTCCTGAGAGCAGCGAGTCTAGATGGAAAAGCTCCTGAACGGTGACTTATAAGACACTTGTCACTGCTTTGCAGATGTAATCTCTAACTGACGGACGAATAGCATCATACTCATTACAAGGCTTTGTATTACCATTGCTGCTTCGTGATATCACTGTCACTGCTACAATGAAGCTCTGAGCTTCTCCAAGAAAGCATGCTGGTGAGCATGCCACGATCTAAGTATACTCCGGGATCCCTAACCCCTAAGCCCTAAACCCGAAACCCCGAAACCCTAAACCCGAAACCCCGAAACCCTAAACCCTGAAACCCCTAAACCCTAAACCCTAGAACATAAACCCCAAGCCTTCACAACCGCATGGTTACCCCGGGAGCCCTCAGCTTTTTTAATCCTCAGCGAGTGACATGTCCTCGAATCGCCGGCGGTGTCGCGGCTGTGAGAGATCCTGAGGCAGGGGGCTAAGGTTTAGGGTTTAGGGTTTAGGGCTTAGGGTTTAGGGTTTAGGGGTTTAGGGTTTAGGGAGTTTAGGGTTTAGGGTTTAGGGGCTAAGGGTTTAGGGTTTAGGGGGCTAAGGTTCATGCGGGGGCTTAACCATAGGCCCCTACGTAGTTCCTTTTTGGGGTTACTTTATAGGGTTCTAAATATATAAGCCATAAAAAGAAAGGAACTACTTAGGGGCCTATGGTTAATCAGTGGAAGACCTCAGTTCAAGCATCAGAAGGCCTAGACATCTCGGATTTCAAGTTTAAGCGAAGTATGGTAGGTTATGAAAACGGTTCGAACAAGACTTTTGGGGATAATCTAGTACTGCTATATAAGGACCATAGAGGAACACACAAAACAACAACAACACTAGGTATTCCGACCCCTTTTTTCGTATCAGGCCGGCAAGAAGCCCCCAGACTGCAAAAGCGGTCTTGTTATCTAAACCTTCGGGTTTAGGGCTTAGGGTAGCGTTTAGGGTTGAGGTTTTAGGGTATAGTGTTTAGGGTTTAGGGTATAGGGTTTAGGGCTTAGGTTTTAGGGTATAGCGTTTAGGGTTTAGGGTAGCGTTTAGGTAGCGTTTAGGGCTTAGGGTATAGCGTTTAGGGTTTTTGGTATAGGGTTTAGGAACTCTAACCTCTCTCAAGCTGTCCAGGACAACTTTATCTGCCACGGCGCGACAACGACCGCGACTACGATGACGTCTGTGGTTAAGATGGCTTCCCTAAACCCCCCAACGACCTTAAACTCGAAACCCTAAACCCCAAAAGTTGAAACAAAACTCCTAAACCCCAAAAGTTGAAACTGTTATCGGTCATCGATGGGGCTGCTCGAGACTTCTCCCATGCAAGGGTCTGCTGCTGCCCCAGCTACAGCTAGCGACTTGCTCTTCTTATTGCTACTCGCCTTACGGCTGTTGCAAGTCGTTCCTGCCTTCTCCTTTCTGATGCTTTTCGCACCCTGCCGACTCTGTCTAGAACATCATAGAATGACATACCGTAATGTGCCTGTAATTCATTATATATATTTATTATATATATATATTTTTTAGGGGGGCTGCACACATGTATGTGCATGCTACAATTTCCTAAACTGTACTTTGTCTGAACCACCCCTGTGCCCAGTAGCCAGATCGGGAAGGCGCGACTGCAGCCAGTCTGGAGTGGAGGCAACTCCTCCTCACGAGCTCGTCTTGTACGTAGGGTTTAGGGTTTAGGGGGCTTCGGCTTTCGGGTAGTTGTGGGTTTTTCGAAGAGTTTCGAGGTCAGGGATTTGGGGCACAGGGCTGCGAGTTTGTTGTTTCGGGTTCAGGCTTTGGGCATGCTACCGTTGGCGGCCAAGAGGGGCATGGTTAAGCAAACTGGGGCTGCAGGGTCTGCAGCATCCATGATCTACTCTAAACTCAAACCCTAAACCCTAAACTTAAGCCCTAAACCCTAACCCTAAACCCTACCTAAACCCAAAACCCAACCACAAGCTATTTTCGCTCAGGGTCCCTGGGACCTTGTCGTCCTGAGATGCTGTAGGGTCCTTACCAACTAGAACAGGGCTTCGGGATCCCTAATAATATAATTATCCCTAAACCCAAAACCCTAAATAAACCATAAATTCTAAACCCTATAAACTGTACTTGCTGGTAATTATTTAGGGCTTCTATGTTACGGATCCATGGTTTGGGTCCGGGGGGGGGTTCCGGCTCTAAGGTTAGGCATTTGTGGTTTAAGGCTCATGGATCAAGAGTGATGTGCAGTTTCCTAGACTTCAGGCTAACCTTCTCGGATTTCGTACCATAGAGGCTCTACTACCCTCTCTCTCTCTATATATATATATATACATATATATACTTATATATATATATATATACCCCTGAGCTTCTTCGACTACGGAGTTCCTGATGGCATCGATTCTGTCCTTCGTCAGTGCGATTTGAGTGTAAGCCCGGGGATTGCATTGTCGGAACACATCGGGAGGTAGGGCTTTAGACGGCTTTGGGGATTTGTCTGCTTTGGGTCTTAGCCAGGTCTTTGGGGTTTCGGGTTTACAGCCTTGGTCTTTAGAGTTGGTGCTTTGCAAACCGAAGAAACCAAGAGCAGCCAGAATCCCTAAAGCGAAACTTTTGAGACCAGCGTTTCTGCACTATATGCCCGAGACCCGACACGCTTGAACCCTGAAGCCCTGAGCCCCAAGCCCTCGTCATGGCCTTTGGATACCATAAGGGTTGCCTCCAGCGGAAGGTTCAATCCAACCACTCTGTTCAAGTTCAGCTGGCCTTAGTCGGCAGCACATTTGCTTTCTCGGGTCTCGGGTTTAGGCTTCTGGATCTCAGGTTTGTGGGCCAATTTGCGGGTTAAGCCTAGTTACTCCGGTGTCTATCCGCCTGTTGCCTTTGTAATTGTCTCACGACGAAAATTGAATTCAGCATGTGGTCGCTGGTAGTGGTAGTGGTGGTCGTCGTAGCAGTAGCAGCAGCAGCAGCAGCAGCAGCAGCAGCAGCAGCGGAGTCGCAGTCGCAGTCGCAGTCCCAGTCCCAGTCGCAGTCCCAGCCGCAGTCGCAGGCGGAGGCGCAGTCGTCGTCGTTGTCGTCGTCTTCGTAATAGTAAGTCGTATTCGAGTACGAGGCAGCAGGAGAAGGAGGAGGAAGGAGCAGGAGCGGGAGCGGAAGGAGCAGGAGCATGAGGAGCAGCAAGAAGTAAGTAGTGCCGTCCAACATCGAAGTCTTACCCAACAGAGTTCTACATTTCCAATTTTCAGCCATCAGAGCAACAGCGATAATCCAAGTAATCAAAACGATTCCGAAGAGAACCTAAACATCAGGATCCTAAAACATAGTCGTCCTGTACTGGTATCCCTTTCTGGACTTGAATCGGACCCCTGGTGAATATAAGGAGCATCCAGGATCGCTTAAGTAACTTTTCTGGCCGGAGCCTGGCCTTCCGACTCAAAGCTCCTCGTTCATCAGGGTTAAAGGGTTCGGGTTTCGGGTTTAGGGTTTTAAGTTTGGGGTTTCGGGTTTAGGGCTTAGGGTTTCGGGTTTAGGGTGAGTTAAGCCTTAGCCTTCAAGGCCTTTTTGTTGCTTGCCCGCCAAGGGGCAGAATCGAAACAAAGGCGCATAGATCTCCCAATCCTGGAGACGAGCTTGGGCCGGGTTGAAAGGTATATGCAGGGCTTAACCCTAAACCCTAAATCCTAAACCCTAAACCCTAACCCTTGGGGTCTCTTCAGATCTTGTAGGGGCCGTAGCTCTGGTCTTGGGGCTACAATAATGGGGCTTGACTTCAGGATGTAGCACAGCCCCGATTCCAGGCTAATGGGCGAAACCCCAAAACCCCAAACCCTGTTTAGGGTGCATCGCTGGGTTCAGAGTGCCTCCTATGCAGAGCCGAATGAAAAAGACCGGCTTCTAGCCCTTTTGGCGTACAGGATGCTTTAAGGTGCAGGGGTTTCGGAGTTTCGGGTCGAAGCTTTAGGGGTTCAGGGTTTAGGGTCTATGGCCTGGGGCTTAGATGGTTTTAGGGTTTACAGGTTTTTCGCTGTTCTTAGGCATGAGAATGTAGGTCCACCCCAAACCCTAAACCCTCAATGTAGGTTAGGACTGAACCCTCCGATGAAGCCTACAGGGCCTAGTGGCTGACCTTTGGGCATATTTAGGGTTTAGGGGTTTAGGGTGTAGGGTTTAGGGCCTAGATGAAGTCGGATTTCATTTTCTAGTGCGGCAGGAGCTGTGTATACACTGGCCAATCTGCATAAGAATGCTTCCTCAAAGTACACCGTTGGATTCTTCGTGAGAAGGACCCCCCACACAAAAAAAAGGCAGAGATCACAGAATCACTCACATGCAACCAAGCAATAAATCAGACTGTCAAACCTCTAAGGCCCCACTCCTCCAATAAAACTCTTTGAAACGCCACTGCCGGAAGAGTGCATCCTAAAACCTGAACCTTAAAGGGTAGTTCCGTAAATTGGGGTCCCTTTTTGGGTCCCCAATATAGTAGGGCACCCTTATAAAAAGGACCTTAAAAGGGACTCTAATTTAGAGAGAACTACCTAAACCTCAAGGTGCAGCATGGCTTTCAACATCTTTAGAGGTTAGAGTTCAGGGCGTAGGTCCGCAGGGTTCAGTGCTCTCACGGGTTCCCGAGTTTGGTTCGGGAGTGCAGGGCTCTAAGCTGTAGGTCGTGGTTTCAGCCGTCCCATCTCTACTACAGGACCTGAGCTTCGTTGCGTTTACTTGGCATTTGGCGTATGTTAAAAATGGAGATATGATGATGAACGCAAGCAACAGCATCACGAATGATTCCGGCCCCCTTTTGGTGCTAGCTCGCTAACCCTAAACCCCAATCCGGCCCCTATGGTTACTACCTATAGGCTCCCTTGTAGTTCCTTCTTGTGGTTTATATCGAAGATCCTATAAGTTATAATCCCAAAAAGGAACTACTATGGAGCCTAGGGGTAGATCTCATGCTGCGCAGAAAGACCACTTCGGGCCCCCCGCGTAGTTCCACTGCCGATCCCAGTCGCAGGCTTCCCTTCAGCGGGGGAGGCAAAAACAGCAAGCCTTCTTTTGGCGGGGTTTAAGGTTTAGGGGTTTAGGGTTTAAGGTTTAGAGTTTAGGGCTTAGGGGTTTAAGGTTTAGGGTTTCGGGGCTTTCAGGCTTCTGGGTTCGAGACTTTAGCTTTCTCGTATCCCTGGCACCATAGACCTTCAGGAGACTGGTCTTTCTACACTCCCCAAAACCATGGCATAAACTATAAACCGAATTCTTACTCGAGTTGCCGGGTTGACTTGAAGGCGCATGAGGTCTATGCTTCCTCCCTCTCCCTCTCTCTCCCTCTCTCTCCCTCTCTCTCGCTCTCTCTCTCTCTCTCTCTCTCTCTGTGTGTGTTTGTGCTTAAAAATACGTCTCTGAAGCTCAAAGGCTGTGAGTTCGGGGCACGGGGAGTGGCAGCATCCCGAATAAAGAGCTGCAGCCGGGGTGCCGGAACTTTGATGGAGAACTGCCCGGCCCTCCTTCACTCTTGTCGAAGATCAGCTGGTCGAGCGTCTGCTGCTGCTGTCGAGTGAAGTACTCCTGGTTATACTTAACTTTACTTTAAACCGCTACTATACTATACTAGACTTGACCAGGCTAGACTAGACTCGACGATTCTTTTCTATACCATGCAAACCTTGCTATGCTGTAGTTACTATAGGATGCCTACTATACTATGCCATACTGTTATCATCTCTTGCATAAAAAAACATGTTTTACAATACCTTGCACTACATTGAAATACATGACATTACATTGTACTAGTTATACTGGTCTTTACTTCTGTTCTGCTAGGTTTATATCATACTATGTTTTTGTAACACATTCTATTATATTGCATTGTGCTATGATATCTCGGATTATCGTGGATTATTCTAGTTTATTGCGTACCACATCCCGTGGTATTTTGCATTAGACATAAAATACAACATGCTGTGGCAAAAATGAATTACTATGATATTAAGGCAACAGGTTACAATGCATTACATTAGATTATATGTTGCTGTGCTGTGCTATGCTATGTTATACCATACGATATTATAGTGTATTGCATTTTGTTTATACTATGTTAGATACTTTACAATATAACACGTAACAATACAATGCAATACAACACGCCATAACACGGCATACTATGATGACATTGTATTCTATATAAGATTACATTATCATTCATACTGCAAAATTAAAATTCCTATACTTTTTGTATATCTCATTGCAATACATCATACTATGCTTAACTTTGTTAGATTACTTTACAAATAGTTATGTCATACTGTATCATGCCCTGTTCTGTTATATTATATACATGTATAGTAGAACATGGCTTGGTTAGATCCGATTAGACTAGATTAGGTTAGGGTAGATTAGGCAAGATTAAGTTCGATTTTGCTATATTAGGTTGCATTGGGTTAGATTAGGTTAGCTTGGGTAAGAGTGGATTGGACTAGATACGATTAGGTTATGTTAGATGGGCCGAGGTTAGGTCAGATTAGCAGGTTAGGTTATATTAGGCCATATGGGTAGTTCTCCAAATAATCGTCCCCTTTCTTTGGCTTTGGATTTAGGGTTTAGGGTTTAGGGTTTAAGGGCTTAGGGTTTAAGGTTTAGGGAACCACATGGGCTGGCTGATGCATTGGGTTCAACTTGCACACCACAAACCCTAATATCCCTAAACAGTAGACTCCAAAACCCTAAACCCTAAACAACCCTAAACCCTAAAACCCCGAACCCTAAAACCTTAAATAAACCTAAACCCCAAAACCCCAAACCCTAAAACCCGAAATAACCCTAGACCCGAAACTCGACCCCCAACAAAAACAATTAGAGCCGTTCCACCCAACCTCAAAGGTCCAAGCGGCCACTCCAACTGCAAGCCTCTGCGGCGACAGGTTCCTGAGTGCATGCAGGGGTTTAGGATTTATAGGGTTTAGGGTTTATAAGACTAGCATCATCTTTCTACGGCTTAGAGCTTCGGGTTCAACGGAAGCTCTGGCTTGAGCTTTCGTATTTGCACTCCTGCTTCTGATCCCCCGGGGTTTTGGGAAGCGTTGCTGATTGTTGCGGTTTGGTTTTGACACGCGCGTGAGTGCTCTCGTTGGCTCTCTTTGTGCCGGAACCCGAAATCCGAAACCCCAACGCCTTAACAACCCCAGAATGCAATGAATCACAGGCTCAAAAGATCTCAAAGGAAGCAAGGCCACCGCCTAGCATTTAGAATTTGGGGTTTAGGGTTGGGGGCTCGAGGTCTGAGGTTTAGGGTATGGGTGTTATGGCTGTTATGGCTTTCCGTTTAGGGCTTGGGGTTTAGGGTTTGGGGCACTTCATCCGCTCCCACAAAGCTGATGGCATTTGATTGGCCGAAGTCTCTGCGGAGTACGCCCCTTCGGCGCGGTGGGATCGACCCCTTCCGAGCTTCGCAGCGCAAGGAAGAGGGAATACCTCGAGGTTTAGGTTTTAGGGTTTGGGGTTTAGGGTTTAGGGGCCCATTTACTCTCCCCAACAAGCCTGGCCACCTACACAGTAACTTTCCGATTCCCTGCCTGACTACGGTACTGCAACCCATGGTATATAATAGTAACTGGACCGCTGGGGCTAGGATGATCGGGCTTCTCTCCCTAAACCCTAAACCCTAAACCCCTAAACCCTAAATTTTATTGGCTCGGGATTTGATGGCTGCGTGTCCGTCAGGCGTGGATAGACCCAAAACCCTATTGCAACCAGGACGGCCGCTATCTGTCTATCTGTCTATCTACGTACGCCTGTGTATGTATATATATATATATTTATTTATTTATTTATATTTATTTATTTATTTATTTATATTTAAAGAAAGTGACTCAGTTAGGATGCACCCTCGTACGTGATTGCCTTTCTGTACTAGTGGCCTCTTCTGTGGCCTCCTATTCCGTTTTCGGTTAGAGTACACAACTTCTGAAAAACTCCCAACAGAACCCATGCATGGAAAAACACAACTTTGTCGCTGTCTGGGATGATTTAAGGTGCCCAAGTAAGCTCAGCTCCGGTACTGTTCTGGTCGGCCGGAAATCCAGAGCCCCTAAGCTCTAAAAATCCTAAACCCTAAACCCTAAACAAAGCATAACATGATATATCCAAGTCAAAAAGTGGAGGTTTCGTCAAATTACGGGCTTGAGCAGGGTTGCCTTGCGGGTTTCATTCTATCTTGCCGTGGTTTTGTACGTGGGTTCTTACACCTAGGGTGCAGTCTTTCCCAAGAATAAGGATCCTACGAGTATGGGGCCCTGCCAACGTCCGCTTAGGGTTTAGGGTTTAGGGTCTAGGATTCAGGGATTTAGGGTTTGAGGATTTTTGGTCCAAACCAAGTGAAGCGGGGCTTTCCTAAAGCAAACTCTACGTCAAGTCGCTCGTAGGTCGAAGGGGTAAGTAAGACAGGAAAATTCCTGGTGGGAACCCTAAACCCTAAACGGCCCTAAACCCTATAACCCTAAACGACCCTGAACCCTATAACCTTAAACCCAGTAGGTCAAGGGCTTTCAGGGTTCCGAGTTTTAGAGTCCAGTAGACAGTAGGCCCCTAAACCCTAAACCCTAAATCAACCCTACACCCTAAACCAACCCGAACCCCTAAACCCACCAAAAAAAAAAACAAAACCCTAAACCCTAAATAAACCCGAAACCCTAAACCCTAAATACACCCTAAACCCTAAACCCTACATAAACCCTAAACCCTGAAAAACACCCCAAACCCTAAACCCTAAATAAACCCGAAACCCTAAACCCTACATACACCCTAAACCCTAAATAATCCCTAAACCCTACATAAACCCTAAACTCTAAGTAAGGGCCGAGTAGGGCTGAGGATTTCGGGGCTCAGAGCAACCTGGGGCCTGGCGCCCACAAAAGCCGAAGGGGTCCATCTTCGAAGTTCAGGGCCCCTTTTAGGGCTCCTTAAAAGGGATCTTTACGGGTCTCTATGGGGTTTCCTATAAGGGTACTATAAGGGTTTGTAGAATTCCCTCTCTACACGTAGCTCTGTAGGAGGTTGAGTTCCATTCCCCTTTAGATCTATGATAATGATGAATTCATCAAGCCATGAGGCTTAAGATTGGGACTGAGTCCCATTGGCATGAGTGATCACACGTGATGCACTACTAGCCCGAAGGGCAGTACATGCAAGACAGAGTCTTGTGTTGCGCGTGTTGAAAAGCTTTCCGTAGTACCGAGTGAGCCCATGGAGGTTTGATCCTGGCATTACTATTGAGTTTTGCCGACCACCTACTACGTATCCATGTCTTCTGTACCAGAGGATGGAAACAAAAATCCAGTCCTGCTGGGCTACGTCAAGGCATCGATGATCAGGCGCTGCAGCGCGTGATCGGCCTCCGAGTCGTGGATCTCGCCGATCTCCAGTGTTTACTGGGAGTTAGGGTTTAGGGGTTTAGGGTTTAGGGTAGGGTTTAGGGTTTAGGGTTTAGGGTTTCGGGTAGGAGTCGGGGGACTCTTGAGAAAAAGATAGATCCTCTCAATAAGGTCCCTTTTAAGAGAGCCAGAAGTAGGGTGAAAAAGGGTTGCCTTCAATGGATCTTCAAGGGGCATCCCAAATACTACCTAGGATTACTGGACTGGTGCTGGGGTTCATCGGGCTTTGCGCGTGAGGGTGATAGGTTTCAGGGACCAGCACCCCGCAGCAACACCAGCAAGCTGCTACGTATTCACAGCGTCCGGACTGGCTGTCGCACCGGTGTGTTCAAAAATGAACTTTCAGGAGCATCATCAGCATTTTCATCATGTTCGTCTTCATTTCCCATCGTAACAGTTATCATTACCGCCACTACAAGCAGACAATTCATCGGCACCAGCAGCCAGCACCAACATCATCATCGTTGACTTGTTACTAGGTTCAAGTGTTGATCGGAAAGCAAGATAAGCCTTGGACATGCACTTGGACACTCAGCGCTGCACGCATACAACGTCCGCATCGTACCTTTGCTGGCTTCAAATGCAGGGAGTTGCATGGAGGCTCGAGCATCTGCTTCCAGGGCCCGAACCCCTATACCCTGAACCCTAAACCGATTCTGCCTAAGGTGGAGGTACTTCGGACTTTGGCCTTCCAAACTTCCATGTTCTTTGGAGCCGGGGGGTTTAGGGTTTAGTGTTTCGGGGGTTTAGGAGTTTAGGGTTCGAGGCTCAAATTCTCGACTCCATCGTCAGACGCATGCCCACATCCCACGATCTTTACGCACACAGCTCTCCAGGGATGTCCCGGCCTGATTCTGAATTGAAACCCAAAAGCATACTAACTGCCGTTCGACCTCCACCTCTCTCGCCGAATCCCGGGCTGCCACGAACGCCCTCTTCCCACACACGCGGTCATGGGTAGATGCAATACCAACAGAGTCCCATACAGAAATCTCAACACCCAAAGACACCCAAACTGACGTAAGCCCAAGCCTGAATCCACACAGGCCCACAACCTCAAACTAAAGAGGGATCAAGATTTCACGGCTTAAAACCCCTAACCCTAAAGTCCTAAAGCAGCCTGCAAAGTCCTAAACCCCAAAGCCTAAACCCATGA
>CAJNJA010012124.1:856-13293 GCA_905231915.1 Symbiodinium necroappetens | reverse complement strand
AGTTGAGGGTCCTTAAAGTAATGCAGGATTTAAATCATCAACAGTATATCATTATATCATAATATACTGTACGGAAATGTACTATAAGAAACTAAACTCTACTCTGCTGCACTCGTCTATACTATGCTATTCTATATTATACAAAACAACTCTATACTCTACTACTTAACTATACTATATTATACTATACGATACTAGACTGTACTATGCTATGCTACGCAATAATCAAGACAAACCTCGGTGACACTTGGTCGAAAACTTGCTTCTTGACCGGGCACAAAATGTCCGTCTGCTCATGAACCGTAGGCCCTAAACCCTAAACCCTGAACCCTAAACGCCCCTAAACCCCCTAACTTGTGGATCCGTGTTGGTGCCCTTTCCTCCCCGCCAGGGCACGGGGCTCCGGTTTGAGGGTGGGCAGCGAAGAAGAGGAGCCTGGATGCGGTGCAGGTTTCGGGGAACAGAGGAAGGGAAGGGTTTAGGGCCCCTAAACCCTAAACACTAAACCCTAAACCCTAATTCCTAAACCTTATACCCAAAACCCCAGACCCTAAACCCTAAACCCTAAGCGGGTTGAATGGGAAAGAGTAAACATACCTGCAAAACGCTTTCAGGCGAAGGCTTCGGCAAAAGAGTTCATGCAGGGGCCCTTTTTGAAGTAGACGAGGACTTGCAGGGGCCTGTGATTGTTTTAGGGTTCAGGGTTTAGTGTTTAAGGCTTAAGGGTTTAAGGCTTAAGGGTTTGTGGTTCTGAGGTGCATTCTAGTTTGAATCATGGGAAAAATAAATGAACCACTGAGGGAAAAAATACTATCAACAGTGCCAATTCTTCAAGCCCCCCCCAAGACAAGTCTTGAAGATCTGGGTGCAGAGGGCAAGGACTGAGCTGAGATGCACATGCTTACTTACGGAAAAGAGGCCGGCTTAGGGCTTATGATATAAATCCTGCATTGCTCATAATGCAGAATATACCATAGTTCCCATAGTTTAGGGCCCTTAAGGTGATGCAGGATTTAGATCATCAACAGTAGGGGTTTGGGTTTAGGGTTGCCAGAGGGCGAAAATGGGGGGTTTCCCTGAATCTCAGAGGCCTAAGAAAGGGTGTTTGGGCTTCATTAGGCCTTACACGGCTAGCTGGGGTTTAAGGTTGAGGGTCCCAGAGACTCCAAAAGCTCTTTTTTGTTGAATATACCTTAAATCATCTTAGGGATCCTATGATCATTTAAGGTCTATTCCTTAATTAAAGGGTTTCGGAATCTCTGGGGTTTAGCAGGGAGTGCACAGTGGCGCCAAGCTCGGGCTCTAGGAATTTGGAGCCTCTGGACTCCATTCTTTGCATGGGAGGCCGAAGCATTAGGGTTTAGGGTTCAGGGTTTGGGGATCAGGGTTCAGGGGTTCAGGGTTTAGGGTTCAGGGTTCAGGGTTCAGGGTTTAGGGTTCAGGGTTCAGGGGTTCACGGCTCCTGCTTCTCCTGAGACCGGGGCGTGTAGACGACAGACAGCCAGGCGAAGTCATCGCGCTTGACCATCCTCGTGCCTGGCACCGCCTGCATGGCCAAAGCTGCTCTCTGATCTCTATTAGGGGTTTGGGTTTAGGGTTTAGGGATTAGGGGTTAGGGCTTAGGGCTAAGGATTTGGGTAGTTCTCTGAATTGTGGTACCTTGTTAGAGTACGTCACCCTAAATTAGAGAACAATCTCCTTGGCGGATGCCAAGGGTTAGCGGGCTCGAGAGGAACATTCAGAGGCTGACAGCCTTCTTCTACTTTGTAGGTGCCTTCTGAAGATCTCTGCGAGACTGGGGTCCATGATACTCATGATACTTGAATTAGCATAAGCATGATTAGATTAATCCCTGCGGTTGCGCCTCGACCCCCGTAGGGGTGCGCTTGCTCACGTCGGTGGTGCTGGCAGCCAGGGGGCTGCGCACCAAGCCTGGGACGTCTCCCGAAACCCTACACCAAACCCCGAGACCCTGAAACCCTTAAATCTTAAACCCCGAAACCCAGAAACCCTGAAACCCTTAAACCCTAAACCCCCAAACCCTTAAACCCTAAACCCCGAAACCCTTGAAACCTTAAACCCTAAACCCCCAAACCCTTAAAACCCTAAACTTTGAAACCCTAAGCCCCCGAGCCCTAAAACCGAAACCCTTAAACCCCTAAACTCAAAACATGAACTTCTTAAAAGAGGGCGAGGGGAGGAGCTTCCGCGGCTGCAACTGCAACTTGTTTTAGACTTCCCGCTGTCTCAAATCTATCTCCGAAGACTCCATCTAGCCAATAGTACCAATAATAAAAGTAGCAGGAGAGGTAGTATAGTAGAAAAAATAGTAATAGTAGTAGTAGTAGTAGTAGTAGTAATAGTAGTAGTAGTAGTAGCAGCAGCAGCAGCAATAATAGTAATGATTGTACTATTCAGAATCATAGAGGAAGGATGCAAGTTTGGCTTAGGGTCTGCTAGAGGTTTACGAACAGCCTGCTTGAGAAAGAGAGAGAGAGAGAGAGAGAGAGAGAGAGAGAGAAAGAAAAGAAGCCAATTCCGAGACAGCAAAGACAAACCCTAAACCCTAAACCCAATCCCAGCCGACCCAGCCTGAGGTGCCCTGGGTCACCTCGCTGAAGATGCTGGAAACGTGCCTCAGAGAGTTCCCCCAGAGAACCCAATACCCATTAATTAAGGAACATATATATATATATACCTTAACTCAGAATACTAAGAAGGCCCCCTATTATTTAAGTTGCTATCCCTTAACTAAGGGATGTCATGTATACCTTAAACCATAATACTAGTGTACCTTAAATCAGAATACTAAGTCCACTATAACTTAAGGCAGATTCCTTAACTCAGGTGTAAATTCTGTTCTCTGGGAAGTCGCCCCAGAGACCCCCAGACCCGAAGACCCCAGACCCTAATCCCAAGCGCCTGGTCCGGCGGCTCAGTTCTAGGTTTCCATGGCAGCATGAGACTAACGTCTACGGGCCTTACTCGTTAGAATAGGGCTTTGGGGTATATTGAATATAAGAAGAAGAAGAAGAAGAATAATAATAATAAGGAGCCTCCGGAATAGTCTTGGTAATTGTATAGGCCCCAATGTTAGGGTTCCCATCGCCGTCGATGCCTGTTCCGTTGGAGGCTCTGAGCCAGCGCAAGGCTTTTCAAGGCTTCCGGGACCTGAGAGAGGCGACACTAATATTCATACTAGCTTTTTATATACACACTAATATTCATACTAATACCAATGCTACTAATACCAATGTTTATGCGAAAATGAATACGCTTACTTAAATGTAAACTCATACTAATACTAGTGCTAGTAAAACCATTATTGAAATGAATACGACTATTTATACTCATACTAATACTAATACTCATGCTTCCGGGCTGAAGGCCCTAAGCACCTGCCTTGCGCCCGAGTGGCGAGTACGTGACTGTTTGCACGCCCGCGGCACCTCGGGCAGGAGGGACACTACCAAACCAATGGAGCACCCCGACTGTCCTTTAGGCAAGGGTTTACGGTTTAGGGCCTAGGATAACAAACAGCTCAAAAAAGTTGGAAGAAGCCAATACGGACAGAGGTGCCTTTATGCAATATTTTTAGTTCGGGATGGCGTCTCGGACAGATCCTATCCATCCCAACACCCTGGGAATCGAGAGGCCAGAGCTCTTGGCAAAATTCAGTGTAGACAGCTGCCAGGCAGAGCCGGACAAAGAGAGAGCAAAAGACGACTTATATAAACTTTCAATTCCAGAGAGCCTCCCTCAGCATAAGGGAAGGTAGCATATCTTTAGCAGCTTGCAGTGGAAGGTGTGAGGAGCCCTTATATCAGCTGTATGCTGAAGAAGAAGCAGAATACGACCAACAATAATCATGTTAGTGTTAGTACAAATAACAATAATACTGCTAATAATGAGAAGAAGACTACTACGAACAATAATGGTAATACCAATAGAACGAGAAGGATGATAATTGCAATACGAATAGTCATATTCATTGACATAATGCCAATAAATTACTAATACTAATGATAATGACAATGACACTACTACTGCTCATGACCCTTACTTAATGACCCCAAACTATGGGAATTGTGGTCTATTCCTTATTACGGGTAAATGCAGGATTTATATCATCAACCGTAGTTCTCTAACCGAGAGCCGTTTAGGTCCGACACCCTTATAAAGAGGACCCTAATAACAATGATACTTCTACTGTTGATGATAAAAATCCTGCATTACCTTCAGGACCCTAAACTATGGGAATTATGGTCTATTCCTTACTATGGGTAATGACTCATATCATCAACCGTAATTCTCTAACCGAGAGCCTTTTTAGGTCCGAAAGATAGTACGACACCCTTATAAAGAGGACCCGAATAACAATGATACTACTACCACTACTACGGTTGATGATATAAATCCAGCATGACCCATAATAAGGAGTATACCAGAATTCCCGTAGTTTAGGGTCCTTCAGGTAATGCAGGATTTATATCATCAACAGTAACCCTAACCCCTAAACCATATCATCAACCGTAATTCTCTAACCGACCCTTATAAAGAGGACCCCAATAAGAATGATACTACTAGTACTAACACCAGCTGAGCCGGAGACCACTGGGCTTGGGGAAGCCGCCGCCGACGATCTGAGCCCACCCTGGCGCGTGGCCACGTCCATGCAGGAGGAAGAAAGTAGTTTTTATACATAGAAGTAGTGAAAATAATACGATTAGTAGAAACAATGACAATAGTAGCAAATGAAAACGTTAGTAATAATGATAACGAAAAAGGCATGCTAATAACAATTATAACAACAACACCATTTAAAGCAACAATAAACTCAAAAACTCGCACCTGAACCCCAAAAAATTAAACTGGAGGTGTCTGCGAGCCTCGCAAGGTGTCCTTCAGACGTGTCCTCGAACCCTAGATCAGACAGCATCTTGCTTAACAATCTGAGTAAGTAGCAAAGTCGCTGTAGCTCATGTGACTCATGTGACAAGCATTGCCGCTCGCTTCTTCTAAGAAATTCGCGGCCCGCACCTTCTGCAGCCGCAAAGGGGGCAAGCAATGGCGCCGTTGGCCTCTTCACCGGCAGTTCTCGTCGGGGAGGTCTGAAGGTACATCGCAGTGTAGCTGCAGAACTACAGCCATCCATTGGGCCATCCATGTGCCTCTATGCGTATGCACATACATACATACATACATACATACATACTTACTTACTTACTTACTTACTTACTTACTTACTCACTTCCTTACATGCATACATACCTACATGCATACATGCATACCTACCTACCTACCTACCTACCTACGTACGTACGTACGTATGTATGTATGTATGTGTATACACACTTATGTATGCTTTTTGTTTGTTCATACATTGTATAATAGAAATATATGCACATAAGTAGATACACATACATACATACCTACATACATACATACATACATACATGCATACATACATACATACATGCATACATACATAGATACATCTACGTATACATATACATATGATGCATTTGCAGATGTGTGCGTGTATGTTTGAATCCAAACATGCATGCATGTATGCACGTTTGTATGCCTGTATGTCTGTATGTATGTATGTACGTACGTACATATGTATGTATGTATGTATGTATGTATGTATGCATGCAGGTATGTACGCATACACACTACCAACAGTACGCAAATGCATGCA
Source organism: Symbiodinium necroappetens (assembly GCA_905231915.1). Lineage (NCBI taxonomy): Eukaryota > Dinophyceae > Suessiales > Symbiodiniaceae > Symbiodinium > Symbiodinium necroappetens. The sequence continues at coordinate 7,589 of CAJNJA010012124.1, read as the reverse complement.
CATACAGCTGCCAGCTCTCTGCAGGTTGCACCTCCTCCTCGCTTACTGGCTAACTCACTTAGCTGTGTACCTAGGTCATGAACTAACCAATGGTCAGTTGATTGGGTACCTTTTTTTGAAGAAGTAGTCAGCTAGCCTGTTCATGAAATCTGTAAGTAAGTGCGCAACTAGCCGAGCAAGCAATCAAGCAGGTTCCCAGCAAGCAAGCAAGCAAGCAAGCAAGCAAGCAAACAAGCAATGCAAGCAAACAAGCAAACAAGCAATGCAAGCAAGCAAGCAAGCAAGCAAGCAAGCAAGCAAGCAAGCAAGCAAGCGTGCATATGTATGGATACATACATGTATCATCTCCGGGCCAATGTGCTGTGCAGCGAGGACTGGGGGAGCAGGAGAGTGCGAACAAGACACCCCGAGATCTCAAAAGCCCGGAAGCTCGGTAGTGTAGCCCCTCCACCGGTTGAAGGCTTAGGGTTCATTTAACATTTGGGAGTTTCCGAAAATAAGGAGTACCTTAATTTGGGGTCCTTATAATAAGGATCTTACTATTTAGGGTACTATAGGGTCCCCTATTGTCGGAAACCCCATTTAGAGTTAGTTCCGCTAAACATCCAGACCCGAACTGACTCGGTTGGCTGGACCTTTCGGGTGCAACTTCTCCAGGACCACCTCCCTCATCTGGCCCCCTGGCACCAAGCGGGACTTAGGGCTGGGGATGCAGCTGAATCGGATGCAAAGCCCCACGGTCTGGGCCTGAATATGGTTACATGGGGACGATAAGGTGATACAGCTAGCGTTCATCCACACTCCGACAAAAATATCTGCGCTCCTTGACACAAAAAGAATTTGGGTCTGAGTGTCTAAGAAAGCGGTTTAGGGTTTAGGGTTTAGGGTCTGTAGCTCTGGGTAACACCCACACTAACCCTCAAAGAAGGCCGAAGTACCCGATCGGGCAGGTCGACCAAGCCACCAGGGTCTCGAAATCCGAGCTCCCTCGAAAACGATCCTAAAACCTACACCCTAAAACCCAAAACCCTACACCCTAAACCCTAAACCCTACACCCTAAACCCTAAACTCTAAACCCTAAAGCCCTGAACCCTATACCCTGAACCCTAAACCCCTAAACCCTACACCCTAGAACCTCAATGGCCTCAGAGATCCCTACCTAAGGGACCCGCGCCACCCACAACTTACGTAATGCAGGGGCCTCAATAATAAGACTAGGGTTTTGGGGTATATTATACTTTTAATATGTAGGGGCCTTAATAATCAAAATAAGGTTTTGGGGGGGTATCTTATACACTTTTACCAAAATAAGGAACCCCCAAAATAGCATTGGAGATTCCTTTGGCGTTTTCCTGGGGTAGGGGGGAGTTTCTTCTTCTCAAGATCCCGCTTCTTAAAGGATAAACAATCCGAAGCCCCAAAAAAACACAAGACCCTACCTTAACCCTATAAAATCCACATTATTAGGGCTCCTCACTATGACTTCCTTCTTCAAGACATGTCATTCGACACTCTGGATCTGAGCCTTTTGGGCATCGATGCAAGGTGCTAGAAGGTAACCTTCTACATCCTTGGTGGGGGCCTTTAAAGGAACCCCATGACTCCCTAAACCCTATTTAGGAGTTTATGGTTTAGGGGTTTAGGGGTTTAGGGTTTCGGGCTTGGGGGTTTGAGGGGTTTAGGCGTTTTGTACCCCCTTATAAGCCCTTACAGAAGGCGTTAAAGGAACCCTACGAAGCCCCGTCAAAGGAATTGGGTTTAGGGTTTTTTTTAAAGGGCCTTTTTCGTCTCCTGCGATCCGAAGCCCGGTTTGGGCAGGCTATGGTCAGCCACTTACAAGCCGTCTCTCAGTGCTTGCCCGCCACGAACGAAGACCCATCAACGACACCATCACTTGCCCTCATCACCCTCAGCTTCCTCACCCTCTTGTTCTCCACTCCGTTCACCTGCCCCACGGCTGAGCATCTGTCCACCCATCACCACTTCAACGTCCGCCAAGGAGTCATTCAAGAGCACATTGGCATTCGGCCCAACCAAGGAACGATTCCACTGGCCTCCTCCCACATTGGTGCTGCCCTCCTCGTCAAGCTGGACATGTTGGTGCCGGGGATCAGTGCACCGCCGCCTAAGGCCGGGACGCGGCCTGACAAAGAAGGTTCTATACACGGCGAAATCCTTGTGAAACCGCGGCCTGTAAACAGGTCTCGCGTGCTGTAGAACCATTTCCCGGGGGGCCTACACTGGTTGCCAACCCAATGCAGCTCTATTGAGTGTCTCGGAACTGGGAGGTTGCTCAATCTTGCCAGCTGCCTCCCACTGCGCCTGATATCGATCGGTATGCCGTTGCAAGTGATCAATCATGCGCGCACGCAGTTCATGCGGGTGCGGGGCAACAGCAACCCTGCACGGAAAGAATGAAAGAGATAATCCCCATCCTTCGGCTGGGTTTGCAAAGTCAATCCCTTTGGCGTCTGGCGGATCGTGGTTCTCTGCCGCCCTGCCCCCGGCGGGGGTGCTTTGTTGCCGCCCTGTGCAGAATCCTGCGGTGGATCCTGGGAATCCGGAACGGTGGTGGCAGCAACAGGATCCAGGATGCTTTTGCTATCAAAGAAAGGAACAGCACCTGCTTTGATTTGCCGCTGCCTGTACTCCACCTGCCTCGGGGGAGCGACCTTGGCCCACAGAGTGAAAGGCTGTGGGGGCGTATCGCCCTCCTGAATTTGCACAATGATGGGCACCAAATCAGCATCGGCTCCTCGTTTGCAGGCACCTCTAAACACAAAGTTTTTTCCATCCTTTGCGCAGCAACTGCCTGAACATGCACACCTGGCTGAAGTGCTCAGCAAGCAGTTGGGATACTTGATTCATGTCCCAATCTCGCGGCGCATCCGTAGGGCGACGCCATCCCAAAGTCTTTTCTCGGCACGCGAGTCCAAGGTCGCCTGGTGTACGATTGACCCGTGTCAAGTAATCAGCATCGGTTTCATTCTTGTGGCTTCGAGGCGCCCATTCAACGTGCTGATGCTTCACACGATCCTTTGGAAGCTGGAAAAAGATTCCTTGCTCCCCGGAAAGTGCAAGCAGCACCGATAGATCCGTCTGAGCAACACGAATGATGCCAAAGACCTGTCGGCATCCAGGCTTGGTAAGCTCCTGGGCCCAACCAAATCTGTCATTGCACAGCACATGATGTTGGGCAGTGTACAGGGCAATCTGCTTCTGCGGCTTTTCGGTAAGCCCCTTCCACATGGTAGTGGAAGTGAAAGACTGAAGCACTTTGCAAAACAGAATGGCAGTAGCCTTGGGCGCAACTTTCAAAGGCACAGCTGATGCTCCAACGGGTTGAGGAACGGTCTGGAGAACGCACCTGGTAGACAAGGGCCTCAGCCGAACGCAACATGAGACCAACCTGCCCCGGCACCTGTTGTCGCACTGCTCCAGTGGCTTTGGCAGCCTCACTTGCAGCATTCTTTGTCAGTACAATGATAAGGAAGGCGTGCTGTTTGGCCGTGCCGGCAAAGAGGGAAGATGCAATCTTGGACTCATGCTGGGTGCAAAGCACGATGCCTCTGCATACTTGATCATCCTTTGTGTCCTCAAGCTTCTTGGCCAAACTCGCAAATGAGACTAGTGGATCCGTCCAGTCCTGCTGCCGAAGCCTGAATTCCTCGGTGTCAGGAGGGGGCTTCTTCCTTTGCACTTTTGTCCAACCTGGGTCGGCATTTTCCGACTTTCCCTTAGCCTTGCCTTTGGCAGCAGGGCCGGGGCAGGAGTTGTCGGCTCTGGCTGGGTGGCGGCCGTCACGGTGTTCCCTGCACCTTTGCCCTTTTTGCGAGCAGGGTTCTGCACGGTTGACGCCGGCACCGGGGAATCCTGATTGACAACAGGCTTACCTGGACGATTCGCGCGAAACGGGGAGCACGCTGGAGCCGACGGCGGACGGGCGTTAGGAGCGGAAACCCGCGACACAGGCACCGAGGAGGCCCCTTCCAAGTTCAAACCTCGCAAAGCCTGTTGCACAGCTTGCGCGACCGCTCTTTGAATTTGCTCTTGAATCTGTTGCAGGATGGCTGGCCCCAACAAAGCGTTGAGGTTGCCAAGGTCAATCTGCACGTCGGGGCCGGGGTGGCTCGCTTCCCCGATTCGCACGCCCACGCTGGGGTCGTGGCTCTGGCTTAGGCGCGGCTCCAATGTGCACCAACGGCACACTGATATGTTGCGGGCTGTTGCCTAGTGTCACTGGTGGCACGCTCCTGAGTCGATGATGGGACAAGTTTCAACACTAACGCGGGCCGACACGGGGCACGAGGGGACAAGCCGGTCTACCTAGACCCGACGAAACCACCGAAGCCGGAGCCCTAGCCTGGAGAGAAGCAGCAAGAGCACACTGATTCATCCCATCAGGGTCTGGCATGTCAAAGGGACATCGGCAGCACCTGAGTCGCAATGGCTTGTCAAAGGGACACCAGCAGCACCTGAGGCAGATCGGCCGTTTGGCAAGGGCCTGTACGGGGCACGAAGAGATATGCTTGGACCTTCCGGTCTACCTTGGCTCGACGAAACCACCGAAAGCGGAGCCCTCGCCGGAAAGTAAGCAGCAAGTGTGCACTGGTTCATCTTATCAGAGTTCAGCACCTGGCATGTGCAAGGGATTTCGGCAACACCTGAGTCGCAATCCCGGGTGCCGGTGCTTCCTTGCCATCGGAAGCAGTATCCCATCTTCAAGCCGCCGTTGCATGCACAACAGCGCTCGCCATAGCTTTTTATCGTGAGCACATACATCCCGCGGAGGCGGGCGCCATGGCGCGAAGAAATCAGCCAACCCTGGCAAGGTCGTTGCCCGGCTCAAGGCACTAGGAGCTTTTCTTCACTTGAGCCTCAGCACCTCGTTAGGCTTCACAAAGCTTTTGCACATGGGCACCTTAGGCATGCTGGCACCTGAGTTGCTGTCGAAATAGTTGTCTGCCATAGCAGCATTGAGTGAATTCGGCTTGATTTCATCTTTCATTTTGTGAATCGGGAACATGCTTTTCCCGTGCATTTCGCCAACAATCTCTGCCTCCGGAATCTCGACGGCCTCTACGTCTTCCCTTTTGATGGTGTCTTCGTCGATCTCCATCAGCATGTTGGTGAGGTGTTTGGAGACGGTGTCTACGGCTCGCCTGATGATTTCTGTGTGGTTTCCTATCTTGTTGCAATAATTGATCTCCCCGTCTTTCGTTTTGTACCGCCACTCGACGTCCTTGTCAACATAATGCCTCAAACTGGCGGCTGCGAGTCCGTTTTCGTGTGTGTTGCAGGCAACCTTGAATTCAGAGATTTGTTGCCTCGTCAGTCCAGGCATGGTGATTCTGGCTACTGGTCTGACATCGAACTGTTCTAGCAGGCTGTCTTCTGCAAGGGTTATTGCGCTCTCGTGGGCCAGGACATCTGCTCGTTCTTGCCGCTCCGCGAGGTTTTTGCGGAGGTCTGCTTGATCCCTCGTGACGACAATGCTAACCCCAGGTCGCAGTCGCCATGTTTCGCACCGGTGTAAGGGATCAAAGGCGTGCCATCGTCGACAAAAATCGACGCGTCTGTCATCCCCTGGCTGGAGACATTTTGTGTATCCCCCGACTTAGGCAGCGACGACGGCACGATAGCATAGGACGGTGTACCGGTCACCGTGGGGGTCGCTCGGGTATCCCATTGGGCGTCGCGCCCGAGCAATTGCAATTCGGCGCGGACACAATGTGCGATATTTGCCTCGTACGAGTGACGGCCGATGAGCTCCTTATGCTCCGTCAATGCAGAATGTGTGAGCACGACATTGGACAATTGGCCCTTGGCCTTAGCCCCGTCCGCTGCTACAACATGTTTGCACCTGTGGAGCAACTCTTGATGGAGACTCTCTGTGATGTAACGTGGCCGATCACCGTAGAATTGATTGCGTACAGTGCACCACGAACACCGGAAGACGCAACTTGTACTCTTGACAGCATCTCCTTCTCCGTCGCACTTGGATGCATCGAACCCGGAGGGCAAGCAGTAATGACACAGCTTGCCTGACCTCGCGTTCACCAGGCTAGTAACCTGCGAGGCGGGCTCAAGTTTGGATGCAATTGTCCCGTCAAAATGGACGTCCGAAAATTGCAAAAATAACCCCCGGACTATGTCGCGCGTCTGCGTACTGATCAAATATACAAACTCGGATGCGGGCAATCCGAAAAAAGGAGAGTTGTATTGACACATGGCGTAGCCGGAAAAGACCATGTGAAAAAGGCCTGAGGAGCAAAAGTGAAGAAGAAATGCGTCAGTGACGACACAGGAGAGGTCTAGAAAAATGCCCTTAAAAGGGGTGAAAGAGTCCCATAAGTTGTCCGCGGGTATGTGACCACGGAGATAGATATCCTCCTGGATGGCTCTTAGTTCTTCTTCCTGCCAGCCAGGCCAATTGGCTTGCCTCCGAAGAAGCGGTTGTTGATCTCCTTCTTCGTCTCCTGGTCGGCGGTTTTCGGGGAACTCTCCTTCGTCTCTGTCTCTTGCGAAGAAGTGGGGGGGAGCTCGTCTTCTCCTTGGTCAGTTCCATCATTGCACAAAACTCCGATAAATCCCAATACACATTGGGAAACAGTTGCGCAGGCATCGGACGCGTGGTCAAACATTGGTCTGGCCACTGTACGAGCCGCGAGCCCCCTGATGATTCTGGGTTTAGGGTTTAGGGTTCAGGGTTCAGGGTTCCCTAAACCCTAA
>CAJNJA010012123.1:2500-13294 GCA_905231915.1 Symbiodinium necroappetens | reverse complement strand
AACCCTAAAATCCTAGACTACTAAACTCTAAGCTGCGCCAGAAAACCGCCGACTCGCGGAACCTTAGCCCGGTCTCCGGGACCGGACGAAGATCTTCCAGACCTCCCCAGGCGCCAGAGAGCGTTTAGTACGAGTATATACTGTTCTTGTTGTTATTAACATACAAGTAGTATTACTACTGTTACGATTGCTATACTAGCAATAATTATAATAATAGCAATAATAGTAATTACGTTTGCTAACGCAGGCCTCACTACTCAGATAGAGGCTAGGGGCTGGTACCGACACGACCCGCACAGCACAGCTCCTTTCCTGCGCTCGGATCTGTATCTGTCAACTGGAACTGCATTTGTTGAGCCTCAGATTTTACGGTGAGTCGGCAGGGGAATGTTCGCACTCCCCATTTCGACCTTGCCGAAACTATGATCATGCGTTCTACGCAAAACGGTTTGGACTGCAGAGTCCTTAAACAAACTTTGGTTGACTCAAGGCTCTACGTGTTCGGAGGGACATACCGGCTTGTTCTTCGGCATGCCCGCTCGGGCTGCGAACGGTCAACAGGCAGCTCCTAACGCTTCCTTCTCCTGAGTGGGCAGTCAACGGAAGCCTCCGCAGGCTTCAAGAGGAAAACAGTTTGACCCCGCCACACCCTCTTCAAGGAAGTTTTCGGGTGAGGGACGCTCCACACTTCGTCCCTGACTCTTGTGTGCTACAACATGATGAAGTGTCAATGTGAGCATCTCTTCGTCAAGAGTCCAGTAGTCCTCAGGCTTGGGTTCGGGCCGCACAAGTAAGGCTCCCGCCAGCTTCCTCACCTTTACTACTGCCTTCTGAGAAGCAAACTTGACCAGCTCCCAAATCATGATAACTGCCACTACGATCAATGCAATCATCCAGAGGTCGCTTTCAAGTCTTGAGAGTTCCTTGATCTCGGAGTCTTGCATCCCCGTCTTGATGATTTCAAAATATTTCACAGCTTTCAAGAAAGGCTCTGTGGGCGTAAAACCCCTGATGTCATGGGATGTATTCAAGGATTCTTCAACCGCTCGCAGAGACACCGCCTTGACAGACATGTGGCCGGTGGTGGGCAACATGCCCAACAATGAGATCAAGCCACGGAACCTAGGGGCAGGAAGTGGCTTTGTGCCTATGTCCGCCGTGTTATGTTTTCCGGCGACGTGAGCAAACAACCAAGCACCACTCTCTCTACGCTCTCGGGCCGCTTGGGCTCGCATCTTTAAGTGTCGAGTCCTCCACGCGCCTCCTTCGTTGTTCACGAGAGAAATAGTCGCAGCGTTGTCGCTAACTAAACACGGTTGCACCTCCGACTGACGCAGTTCAACCAAAATCGGCAACACGCTCTCACCGATTTGCACACCACCGAGACATGCAATGAGTTCAGCCTCCGCACTTGACAGGGCCGTTAGCGCCTGTCGTGAGCATTCCCATGCTACAACTGAACCATGCCAAAACGCCAACATGCACTGCTGACTTCTGGACCCACATGGTGCATGAGACGCGTCAGTCTCGATCCGAAGACCGTCCAGCGACTGAGGAAAAGGCAGCTGTCCTTCAGCACCCCACGTCTCAGTAGTGGCTGCGTAACTCAAACCCAAATCAGCTGTTCCAAGCAAGTATGCCAAGACGACGTTGCAACCCTTCAACACCGCTTTCGGGGCCTTCAATGCACAAGAGCTCAGCCGTTGTACAGCGAATGCAACATCCGGACGTGTACGACACACCAGCCAGTTAAGGGCACCCAGGACCTTCTGCGCAGCACGAACATCCTGCAATGCGGGAGAATCCTCTTCAGACGGCTCCGTCCACCCGTGCGTGGGCGTGGGGAGGGTTTCAGTCACTTCGTACTTTTCGCACACGCTTTTAATGTAGTCCTCTTGGCTCAACGTGACGGTGCCGTCTATGGCTTTTTTGATGGACATCCCAAGGTACGAAACAGCTGAACCCCCAGGCAACACATCATCCCATCGTCCCATGGTCCACAGTGAGGAGATGTGTTCTTTCAGCGCATCAACCAACAGCTCCGGACCACTCAAAAGGATATCGTCAACGTAGCACAAAAGGACACCACACGGGGTGCCATCGTGCATCAACGATTCCTCCTGACCGGTGTGCCCCTGCCGGCCACTGCTCTGCTCAGACGGTTTTCCTGCGAACACCAACCACATGTTGGGGTCCGCCTGGCTTTGCTTCAGCCAAACGTCCTGGGAACCAACCTTCAACTTGATTTGTTTCAACGTGCTGTCACGGTGCGTTCCCCAACACCTTGGTGAACGCCGCAGACCGTACAACCCTTTTCTGATGATCCAGCGCTCGGCAGGACTCACAAGGCCGGCTCGTACCAGCAGCGCTGGTGGTTTGCACACGATGAGCTTTTGGTTGGGCCCTTCCGGAATGGGCGCGTTGAGGAAAGCTGCTTTGATATCCCCAACCGCGTTCTTCCAACCATTCACAGCGCTAAGCTTCAACGTGCAACGAACAGTGACGGCGTCAACACCCCCAGCAAACACCTCTTCTTCACCGTCTTTCTTTTCGTAGTTACCAGCCACGCACAACCGAACCTTTCGCTTTCCGCTGCCTTGCTTCCGCACCATAACTGGCTTAACTGGAAGAACCTGATCAACGAAACCGTCTTTGACAAGCTTCTCAACCTCGTCCGCGGTAGTAGGCTCCACGGCACAACTTTCTTCTGTCAGTGACCGGTACTCGTCTTTAATTGCATCCAACCAAAGATCAAGCTCATCAAGAACCTCACTCTGGGAAACAATCCGTGTTTGGAGAAAGGCTTCTGAGGGATCCGGGGACTCCCCATCCAAGTACGTGACGTCGCCAAGGGATTTGAGAGACAGGCCAGTGGTAGTCTTTTCATGCTCGGGTTGCAGGACACATGCGAGCTCTTCTTGCTCCACAAGCGTTTGCATCATATCCCCGCACACCCGAAGGACAATTTGATCCACCTCCCCAGCTCCTACTGCAAGGATGTCTCTCTTCCACTCCAACAACGTTTGGGACAGCCTCCTATGCCTCTGCACGAGTTCCTCGAAAAATCCTTCAGCAACAACTGCCTTGGGCAACTCCACCACCACATCTCGAAACTCATCGCTCGTGTCAGTGTCACACTCTTCTTTCACACCATTTGCACTCACACTCTTAACATGACATGCACATGCGCTTCTCTCAACCTGACTCTCGCACACACTGCAAACAGCATGACTGGCATGACTGCACACATGACTGTCTTCTTCACATAGCTCACTACATGTCACATGCTGATCCGGCAAGTCCTCTCGGACTTCGGCGTGAGAGTGTTCTCCGATTGTGCTTTGGTTTTGGTCCTGGGACTCCTCCCTACCTGCACCGCAGGTAGCTAACACCCACGTTTTTCGAAGGCTAATCTGCTCCAAGGGTGTTTTCTCTTTCAGCTTATATTTGGGCTTTGGTGCATAGCCTCCCGGCTCAACTATTGGAAACACCGTCCCAGCGACAACCAGGGATCCATCCGGAAGCAAGACAACATACCCATCCGTGGTGCCTGGCGCGACCCCCAAAGCACGACCCTCAACTGTTTTCGCCGCCCATACTGGTTTTCTCCCCGGCGCTTCTGCCGCTTTCCAGCTACGGACTTTGGCTTGAACAGCTGTAGCCCATGGAAGGAGTGATTGTTGCGGCGTTCCCATGCTAGCAAGTTGCATCCTAAGGTCCCGCTCCGTGGCATGTCGCATGGCCAACGGCCAAAATTTCTTGTCCAATCCCGCCGCCTGCAATAACAGTCGGGCCCGCAATTTTGCCCAGCCTACGGTGCTCTCAGCTCTACCGTTTTGTTGCGGCGACTCCCCGCTAGTATGCGAAACATCAATGGCTTGCTCATACAGAAAGGTTTTCAGCTTAGGTGACATCAGTTCCCGCGCTCTGTCACAGTGCACTCGTGCAACATGCAAGCCTAGTGCTTTCAACCGAGCTACCAAGGACATGAGATGATACCTGACCTCGTCATGTTGACGACTTTTCATGGGGATCGCAAATCTGAGGGTTCTAACCGGAAGGGACTCAAGGGGATCTTCAACGTGGCCTTCTTCTGCGTCTTGCGGCACTTCCTCTCTCCCCTCGACGTCATCCCTCAGCTCACCACCCTCTCGGGCAGCGATAACGTGAACCTCTTCGTCGTCATCCCCAAACAGATCTTTCCCGGTGAGATGACTAAGATCGTCCTCGTTACCTTTATCTCCCCCTGAATCGCAATCTTGGAGCTGAGCTTCCCGCCCTTCCTCCTCGAGCAGAGGACCCGCATCAGATTTGTCAGCATCATGAACATTCAAGTCCCCGTTATCGCGCGCATCACCCCCCGGAAGAGTCAAGCTCGCTACCAGCGCATACTTTTGGCTAGCATTCTTAAACAAGTCAACTCCGGAGACAAACGGACCTGCGACATCAACGCTAAGGACCTGAGTCTTGGGACAGCTCTGACGCCTATGCGGTTTAGACCTCGCGGCACTCGAAACACAAACTGGGCAGTCGCGTCTAAATGGAACATGGTCATTCATGAGATGCTTGTGCCACGTGTCTTTCTTCTGCTTCGACGAAGCACTCACCGCAGCAATCTCTTCGCTTTCACGCTCTCTCTCTGCGACTGACGATTTTGACCAGCATCGGAAAGCCTCGCGAAAGGCCTTGACCAGGTCTGGAGCCCACTCGGCCCAAGCTCGACTCTGCCCCATACGACCCTCGATCGATTCAGGGCGGTCCAACCGCCATTCGAGATCTTTGGGAACATGATTGCCATGAAGAAGGGAATACAACTTCCAAGAACTGGTAAGAATGCACGTGGGTTTCACCGCTTCATGACCAAGTGCTCCTTGGTCAAGTGTCGCCTTTCTGAGCCCTAAGGTTCTTTGAAGAAGCTGCCACATGGGAGTCTTCCACAACGATGGCCTGGCAACACCATCCCTGAGGTACTCATCAGGATCTCTCGGGTGCTCCAACCCAACAAACACCGATCCCTCACGGCTCTCACTCGAGACTCCCTCTCTCTTGCTGACATGTGCCAACATGACAAGAAGCGCAGTCTGCACCAGTAAACAGTTGTCCTCAAACACATGTTCACTCTCTAGTTCACTCAAGTCTTTCCTACCCCAAAGCTCGGAACCAGCAGCCTTCCTCAAAGGTCTGGGGCCCTTATCAGTTTCAGACCTGAGCCCAAAAAACGTTTCGCATGGAGGACCGCCAACAACACCATCAACCTTCCCTCCAGCGGCTAGGGCGTACAAGTATCCCCACACTCCTGGTTTTCGCAAGTCTTGACCTGCCTCCTTTTTGATACTCAGCACCGTGGTTCCTCCCCAGGCCTGTTTGGTATCCGGTTGGACCCCTCTAAACAAGTGGATCAAGATCTTCCCTCGAGCATGCGACCTCCTAGCCTTGCGGTTCCAAGGGGCTTTAAGGCCTTCAGAATCGAGCGCGGCAACCGACGACAACACCACTTCTTCAGGAATGTCAGGTGCCCAACTCCGCAAGAACAGAACCAAGTCCTCAACCGGAAGGTTTGCTCCTTTCTGGGACACGCGCTCTCTCAACCACCTCACCGGATTCTCAACAACGGCCTGTTTGCACACGGCTTTCAAGGACCTCACGCACAAAACCCTAGTTTTGGCTTGCTGCTCAAACTCACGCATCAATTGCAGGGCACGCTCCTCAGGAATGGTGGGGCAACCAGCATCCAGCTTCACTTTGAGGCTTTCACCACCCCTCCAAATTCGGTACCCATTTTGTTTCCAACTCATGCCATACCCAAGCTCATGCAAGTAACGCATTGGCAAGATGACTTGAGTAGGGGTGGGCGACACCAAGACCCCAGCATCGGTCATTCCCAACATCGTGTGGCCCACAGCCAATGACACCTTCACCTGGCTAAGGGTCTTAGCCTCACCCTTCCATGCCTCATTTCGCAACCCATTTGTGGCACCTCCATCAACAAGAGCAAAGCAGGAACGCTCACCTGAACTTGACAACCCGTTCAAGCTGATGGATGGCGCTCCACCCTCATCCTTCAACTGATGATCAACTGTGCCCTGCGCAGTCGCATCACGATCATCCGACACCAACCGGCACACGCAAGCATTACCGGTCTCTCCTTTCGGAGAGCTTTTAGCCGCCTCGAAATCACCGGTTTCCTTAGTGAAGTCCCTGAGCGTTGGGGAATCAGCTGCCTCACAGTCACACTCATCTGAAATGTCAAAGTACTCGGGGTTACCAGTCCTAAGGGCAGCTAGCCTCATGCTTTTCAGCAGTTGCGAAACATCAGCAACAATCTCAGCAGGGGCAGCAGAAGCAGAAGCAGAAGCTGTGTTTGGGGCAGGGGAGGTGTCTTCTTCTACCACGGTTTTGTTAATGTGAGGTTTCTGGGGTTGGTCCTTCTTTTCCCCCTTTCTTGTCCTTACCTTTATCCCCCTTCCCCGTGCCTTTTGAGGCATCTCCCTGACTGGTCTCCTGGGTTTCCCGCTTGTGCGCGCCACCTCCGGGCCTCGCAAAAGGGTTCTTGTAGTGGTCCTCAGCTCCGCAATTGTAGCAGTGGGCGCCGCTCTTCTCAGCGTCGTGCTTGAACGTGCATGCGTTACCATTCTTGCACCCTTCGGGTTTAGGCCATCCCCAGCATGGTTTGGATCCCTTGCCCGGAGACTCATCCTTTCCGCCGTTCTTGCCACCCTTTCCACCCTTGTCCTCAGTGAGTTTGTTGACTTTGGGGTTTTTACGTTTGGGGCCTTCGGACGTGGCATCAATGTTTACAGACAAATCCTCAAACTCAGCAAGCAACTGCTTTCCATACTCCTCTACTCCAGCAAGAGTTGGACAGCGATCAAGGTTGTGCATGTTACGATACACCGAGCATCGAAAGGCAACCTGCGGATTCCCATTCAGCACAGTCTTCCCGGCACTATCCAACGCTGCAAGCAAAATGGAGCAATCTGGCACTTGGACTCCTGTCATCGACCTCGCGCGCGCTAACCAACGAAACCACGTTTGAAGAATTTCAACTCCCTCTTTTGCGGTCGCGGCGACGGGTAACTCACCGAGCCCTTTCAACAACGACTGTCTTTCCAAAAGGCCTCCAGGCTGGAACGATTTCAACACTTGAAAAAGTAAGCCCACCGTGGACAACGATCGACTCGCGAGGGCCTGTTGGTATACACTGTCGGGCACCGCTTTACTTAGCATCGCAAGCGCTCGCGCTTCGAGTCTAGTGTACCTTGGGTCACCCAACTCCCCAGTTAACTCCCCGACGATCGAGCCACGCAAAGTCGACGATGACGAAGCATATCGATCGTAAGCCTTCTGAGCCTCCGAAACAACAGTGTCCCACCAGCATGCTGAACCAGAACTCAAATCTGCCATAAGAGGCTTGATCTTGTACAACCAATCCGAAGCTCTCAAAGCAGGGTTGGTTTCACTCACGGGGCCTAGCACAGGCAAATCCCACATCACGCGATCTCCTACCGCGAAGGGGTCTCTACCTCGCGTACCAAAACCCAAACGATCCCAAGTAGTTTCAGCCCCGCACTCACGCACAACATGCACACCACTGCTTGCGACATGACTGTCATGCACTGCATGCACACCACTGCTTGCGACATGACTGTCATGCACTGCATTCGCACCACTGCTTGCGACATGACTGCCACTCACAACATGCATTCCACTTCTGGCACTCTCAGCAGGCTCATGTGGACATGCACTCTTGTCATGCTTTATCGGGCTCGGGGCTGACGTTTCAATTGAAGGTGGATGTTTTGGGGGTGTCGGTGGCGGCGTGCTGGTTGGTGGCCTAGGTGGTGGAGTTGGTGGACGTGGGCTTTGATCCTGAATGATGAGCTCACCCGTGGAGCTCCACATCCCATACATCAGCGTTCCTCCCATCCTTACCGGCACAACTCCCGACATCCCATTCATCCCATTCTCTCCTTCCTGGCTGCTTTGACCATTAGGGTTAGGGGGTTCTTTAGGGGGTTCCGGCACATCCCTCCGAAACCCATCACATGCTACACTCGCCATCTGTACACCCGGACTGACTCCATCCGGCGAGCTACTGACAGTCGCTGGCCACTCACGCGGCCAACCCTCCCGGGCGGCATCAAAGCCTTTCGCACCCAAGCTGCCAAACAATGCAGGGTTTGGACCTCCAGCATCTATCCCCAGAGTAACTCCAGAGGCACTTGGTTGATCTACTCCAGCCGAATCCAAAGCACTGTGCATGGAACCAGCTGATGGCGATTTGCGCTCCAGTCTTTCCAACCGGTCAGTCAAAACACCCAGCTCACCATGAAGATGACCCTTCATATCGATGACTTGATCTGCAACCTGTCCCTGGAGACTCACCATCTGCGCTGCCAACGTTTGAACGTCCGTCGAGGTTCTCTGGATTCCCTCATACAGACCTTTGATCAACCACCTGAGCTCCTCAGGCGTGTGAGCAGTATCCCTTGGCGTCCCATTTGCAGGACTTTCCCCATGAGCCGCACTGCTTGCGTTGCCTCCCTCTGAAGTCCACTCCTCTAAAATAGGCATCTCCGATGCCCTTTGTTGCATCAACGTAACATCTTGAAGAGACGGCTTGCCCTCGCGGGCAGCTGCACTTGGTTCAGAAGCCTGACCCTCTTCTCTATGGCCTTCCTCTGCTCCAATGCTGGGTAGTCCGGTCACGGCTCGAAGGTCGCAACCATCATCCTCCCCCACTACACCACGGGCTGTCTCAGATGCTCCCGTTGCTGTTGCTGCTTCAGGCCTCTTCATAACCTCTAAATCTTCTAACTGCGGCAGATCTCGCGGTCTAGCCTGTTGTAAACTAAACGTGTCCCGAGCCCTCTCGCTCCAGAACGGGTTGGGGCGACTCTCGGTCGGGCCCAAGCTAGCAGCTCTTCTCCGCCTCATGCCAGCTTCCATAGCCTCACTAGAGCCTACGGCTGATAACTCAGATAGAGGCTAGGGGCTGGTACCGACACGACCCGCACAGCACAGCTCCTTTCCTGCGCTCGGATCTGTATCTGTCGACTGGAACTGCAATTAAAAAGAGCCTCAGATTTTACGGTGAGTCGGCAGGGGAATGTTCGCAGTAATAATAATGACAAGAATAATAACAATAGCAACAATAGTATTAATAATAGTACAAAAATAATATCAATAATAATATTATATTTTTAGTACAGTTACTATTTCTTTTACTATGTAGTTACTATTAATTACTATTGTTGTTACTAGTATTGCTATTACTGTTACTGTTATTCTTACTAGTACTATTGCTGTTTACTTTTGCTCTTACTATTATGATCAGGGTTTAGAGTTTAGGTTTCGGGTTTAGAGTTTAGGGTTCAGGGCTTGTTATAGGGTGTAGGGTTTAGGGTGTACTACTGTATATACAGAAACCTGATTCGGAAGGCCTGGGTCCTCATTAGGGTTCTTTGTATGAATCCTACTATTTTGGGGTTATAGGGCCGGGGTGTTTTTTTTTAAATCAGGTTCCTACAGAAGCGAGCCATTTCGGGGTTAAGCGGTTAGGCTTTAAAGTCATGTGGGGTAGTAGCCTTCAGGGTCATGTAGGCTGCTTGAACGTTTTCGTGGTCCGAGTTCCAGGCCCAGCCCCTCTCCATGCCCTGAAAGCGTACGAATCTATTGTTCAAGCTTTTTCCTGGAACTATAGCATTATTCTTTCCATTGCTGTTATTTTTTCCCGTTATTGCTACTACTATTGTTGATGATATAAATCCTGCATTACCTTAAGGACCCTAAACTATGGGAACTGTGGTGGATTCCTTACTATGGGTAAGGCAGGATTTATATCATCAGCCGTGTTACTATTACTTTGGGGTTTTAGGGGTGTAGGGTTTTGGGTTCAGGGCCAAGAATTGCGCCGAGATCGAGTCTAGAGTCTCCATAGGGCGGGAGCAACACAGCAGTCCAAAAAGAAGTTTAGGGAATTTTGGGGGGGCTTGGGGTTTTGGGTTATCCTAGGGTCCTAGGGTTTCGGGTGATCCTAGTTGCTTCTGCATCATCTGTGCGAATGAATCTCAGAAACCGTAAAGCCGTAAAGGACTCCCCAGCTGTTGGCGGGTCACGGCTTCTGTATCTGAAACCAGGAAGCATGGGCGCATACCTACCCCGAGAAGAGCACCAGACCGGAGAACCAATCATGTCTTCTCTTCGGGGATTTGTCTTCGAAGTCCTTTTTGCGTAAACTTGGGAACTAAAAGAGTGAAGCTTCAGGATCTTCGAGTTGTACAGATGGACAGGAGCACCTGGTAAGCCTCATACTGAAGCACACAGCACATACCATCTAATATAGGGGCCTTCACAAATTCCTATATTGTTCTGGGGGTTCCTTAGTATAAGTATAGTGTAATGTACCCCAAAACCCTATGCTAACAGTTAAGGCCATCTACAGTCATAAAGGGGCCTAAATAATTACCAACACTATTTGGGGGGGCTCCTTATTACATCTATAGCAGAATGGACCCCAAAAACTCTATATTCTATTAATTAAAGCCCCTGTATTGCAGTAGCACCTACATCCGAAGCTTGCTTGTGCTTCTTCCCCGAAGCTTCGAAACGGAAAGGCGGATCCGAAGAACTCTGACCTTCCAATATCCCTGAACCAAGGAAGATACTTTAGGTTGTAGTCCCTAAACCCTGAACCCCAAACCCTAAACCTAAAGCCGCAATAGGAATTACGGGTATGCTCCTTACTTAAGGGATATTGGAAGGTCTGAGAGCCGACTGAATTATTCTGAGGAG
>CAJNJA010012122.1:0-13294 GCA_905231915.1 Symbiodinium necroappetens | reverse complement strand
TACGGCAAGTAGGCTAAACAGATAACTTTCGCAGAAAAAATTACTTTAACACAACCATCGCGAAACTTTCGCGAAGGCATATTTAGCTATGCAGTTGTCGTTTCACGTAAACTATGCTACAAGGAGCTTTAGATCAACTACCATGTGTCGAATGGAATTTTGCATAAACCCCTAGCGCAAGCAGCACACGCTTCAAACCCTTAAAGTGTCGCGCATGGCAAGCCGCAAACCCAAATTCAAATTAAGGAGCGGACAATCTCAAAAACAAATCTAAACCGGAATCTAACGACCGTGGGAAGTGGCAAACCCTAAACCCTAAAAACGTGGCGAGTGAAAAACCGCGCACCCAAACTGTGATCCGTTCGCCCTCACTGAGGTGCATGGCAAGCCGTAAACCCAAATTGTCAAGCGAAAGCATCTCCCAAAAAGTTCAGACCCCAAAACAACAGGCAACAAGTGGCAAACCTGAAACCTTAAGAGTGTAGTGGGTGGAAAACCGTAAACCCAAACCATGAAACCGGAAAACCAAAAACACAAATTCAAACTTGAGCCTAGCAACACTAGGAAGCGGCAACTCCCAAACACTAAAACCGAACCGCAAAGGGGAAGTCTGCAGGCATAAGGCCCAAATTTGGCCTCCAGCCCAGCTTGTCGGAGCGCAACTCTCGCTACATGAAGCACACGCTCGACCTTGCTGTCCGCAATCGCATTGGTCCGTGGCATCCCGGGTGTCAGATGCACGACGGGGATACCTACGTTCTTACACACCGAAATAAACTCTCGGGCTTTGTCGCAATACACTTCGCGTACCTGAGGTGATGCATATCGTCTTTCAACATCCATGGAGAATGAGTTGACATCGCACAATTCTCCAAAGACTTGACATGCTCGAGGAGGCAAGGCCTTAACTTTAGAAGTGTCTCAAAAGTGCGGCGTGTGGCAGACCATGAACCCAAACTGGGAAGCAGGAAACCTCCGCAAACATCTCAAACTGAAACTAACCAAAGTGGGAAATGGGAAACCCGAAATCCCCAAAGGAGTGGCGAGCGGCAAGCCAGAAACTCAAAGTGCGAAGCGGAAAACCCAAAAGAGTCAAAATCTGAACGCGATAAGTGAACAAATGCAGCTTGCTGCCCTAAGCTCTCGAGGTTCGACGCGAGTGGGCGGTGGTGGATTAAAGCTGTAAACCCAAACTATGAAACCAGAAAACCCAACACAAGTTGAAACTTAAGCCTGCAGACAGTAGGAAGCGGCAACTCCTAAACACTAAGCTCGAACTGTGAAGGGGAAAGGACCAAAAAAGTCTTTAGCTGAACCTAATCGAAAAAGCATTTCAACTTTTGAAAAGGCAAAGCCTAAGCGCCAAGAGTGTGATGAGCAAAAGCCGCCAACACAAACTGTAAACCAAAATACGTAACAAGTTCAGACTCAAACCTAGCAACAGCAAACCTTAAACCCTAAACGCGCGGTGCATGGTAAGCCGTAAACCCAAACTGTGAGCCCCCATGCAAAACATCTCCAACCGAACCTACCAAAAGCAGGAAATGGGAAACCCGAAATCTCAAATGTGTAGTGAGTGGCAAGCCGGAGACCCAGAGTGCGAAGCGGAAAACCAATGTATTTCAACTTGAACCTGACAAAAGTAGAACGTGCAAAAGCCCTCCAACTTAATGGTGCTGTATCTGTGCAGCGGAAGAAAAATGCTTAAAGTATCTTTAAAGTTTAAACCTGAACCTCAGGAAAGCAAGCAGTAGCCAACCCTAAACCCGAAAACGTGTGTCGAGTGGCAAGCCACAACCCCGGAATTTTGCACAAACCCAAACAAAAACGCAAGCAGCACACCTTTAAAGTTTCTCGCACAGCAAGCGGCAAATGCAAATTAGGGAGCGGAAAATCCAACAACAGATCTAAACCGGAATCTAACAAACAGTGGGAAGCGGCAAAGCCTAATGTTAGTGTGACACGAATAAATGGGGTGACAATAAAGAAATTCCCTGTCCCAGACTTTTCGGGCGGAAGAGGAGTTTAGAAATTTAGAAGGCGGACCCAGATCAGCCCAGATCCGGCCAAACAAATGATGTTGGAGGGTCGGTGATATTAAAAGAAAGTGTGACAACAAAGATATTCCGGGCCCGAAATCCCGAAAATTATAGAGCCTGACTTGAAGGAAAGATTAAACAAAAACAAGCCTAAACCCAGAAGGCAGACTGCAGTTCTTCATACATTTCACTAGCGAATGGGCCTCGAGACAGAGGCTTTGCTGTTCGAGAGCTGCAGGCTTTGGCCTGAAGCCAGGGACTCCGGATTCCAGGATCTGCAACAGCTGTTCTTGAGGCCTCTGCCTTACTAAAATCTTATATAAACGGAGCCATTTCACAAAGCCGGCAAGGGTATCCCTTAGGAGCCATGCGGATCGCAATAATGGATGGGGTGACAATAATAAACTCCCGCCGGGGGTCCCGGAAGCAAGGCTTTCTTCTGAAGGCTACTTAAAGAGCAAGAGCTAATGGGCCTCGAGACAGAGGCTTTGCTGTTCGAGAGCTGCAGGCTTTGGCCTGAAGCCAGAGACTCCGGATTCCAGGATCTGCAGCAGCTGTTCTTGAGGCCTCTGCCTTACTAAGATCTTATATAAACGGAGCCATTTCACAAAGCCGGCAAGGGTATCCCTTAGGAGCCCTGCGGATCGCAATAAACGGGGTGACAATAATAAACTCCCGCCGGGGCGGAAGCAAGGCTTTCTTTTGCAGGCTACTTAGATAGCAAAAGCTAGTGGGCCTCGAGACAAAGGCTTTGCTGTTGGAGCCCTGCTGGCTTTGGCCTGAAGCCAGGGACTCTGGATTCCTGGGCTCAGACACGGCCAGAGGTTTATTATTGCAACCCCCCAACCCAAACCCTGCCCCAAGAGACCCCCGCGCAAAACAACTTCGGGGGGGAGGAGGGTTTTTTATTACAACCTTAGCATTAAACCCTAAAAGCGTGGCGAAGTGGCGGCGAGTGAAAAAACGCGCACCCAAACTGTGACCCATTCGACCTCACTGCCATAGGAAATGGCAAACCCGAAACCTTAATAGTGTAGTGGGTGGAAAACCGTAAACCTAAACCATGAAACCAGAAAACCCAACACTGATTCAAACTTCAGCCTAGCAACGATAGGAAGCGGCAACTCCTACATGCCCCCAAAACGCAACAGTGAAGGAAAAAGCACAAAACAAAGTCTATAGCTGCACCTATGATGAACCTACTCGAAAAACTAATCGAAAGTCGGAAGCGGCATATGAAAGCCATCAGCACGTACTGCAATGCGGAAAACACCGAAAATAGATCAAACTAAAGCCTCGCAACAATAGGAAATTGCAAACCTTGAAACCCAAAAAGTGAGGTGCGTGGCAAGACGTAACCGCAACTGAGAAGCGGGAAATCCCCACCAAACCTCTCAAAGTGAACCTTGCCAAAGTAGCACATCGGGAAGCCCAAATCCCACAAATGTAGTGCGAGACGAGCCAGAATACCAAAGTGCGAAGCGGCAAATCCCACAGACAACGAAAATCTTAACCTGACAAAATTGGGAGGTGAAAGACTGAGCAGCGGAAGAAAACAAAAAATGATTGAACCTGAACCTGACAACAGCGGGCAGTGCCAAACCCTCAACCCTAAACAGGGCGTCGAGTGGCAAGCCGCCAAACCCGAACTATGCAGAAAACAAGAAAATTCAAACTGAACCTCACACAAGCGGCAAACCCCAAACTGCAGAAACCCACAAACCCTCCGCTTGACCCTAACAAAAGCGGCAGCAGCAAACCCTAAACCGTAGAACATGTGTCGAGTGGCAAGCCGTAAACTCAAGTTAGGAACCGAAAAAGCCCAAACACAAGTTTAAACATAAATCTATCACAAGCGGCAACACTAAACCCTAAACAGTAGAAGTGTCACGGGTGGCAAGCCGCAAAACCAGATTTTAAATCTGAACTGACAGAAGCGGTAATAGAAAACCCTAAACCTTAAAGGTGAGGCATCAAACCCACCATTCAGGAGCGGAATAGCCTAAAGACAAATCTAAACCTGAACCTAACAACAGTGGGAAGTGGCAGAACCTAAACTCGGACACTAAAGTGTGGCGAGTGACAAGCCATGCACCCAAAGTGTGATCCGAAAAACACAAACAAACTTCATACCTTAAAACAGCAATAGGAAATTTCAAACCCGAAACCCCAAAAAGCGTGGTGAGTGGCAAGCTGCAAGCAAACACTGTAACAAAAGCATGAAGTGGGAACCCTAAACCTTAAAAAGCCTAGACCTTGAAAAAATGTGGTGCGAGGCAAACCGTAAACTCAAACTGTGCACGGGGAAGAAAACAGAAACTGTCGAAACCTGAACCCTAAACCCTAAAAGTGCCGCACGTGGCAAACCGCAAAACCACGATTCAGTAGCGGAGCCCAAACTATCAAGCGGAAAACCTTCCAGAAAAGTCCGAACCTGAACCTAACGCAATCCAAAAACCCCAACTTGACCTAACAAAGACGGCAATAGCATATCCTAAACCACACAAAACATGTGTCAAGAACCGAGAAAAGCCCAAACACAGGCGGCATAGCCCGAAAAACAAGGTGAGACGTATTCGAGGTACTCCGGACGGTTTGCACGTCCGTTTTGTTTAGTGCAGGCTAAAAACTGCGCGAAACTGTTGTTTCAGCACATTATTGCTCGGGGGACGACTTATATGGAAGAGCGCGATCCTCGAGAGGGGGGTCACTTGGAATGGGGCATTTTGTGGGTTTTACAGTGTTTTTGAGGACATTCTGAAGCAAGCGTTCGGGCAAAACTTTGCGTGGATGACGACTTCAGAGGTATTAGCTTGGACTAGAAGTGGATTAGTGCCGAAACCCAACCAACAAAAAAATATCGGCAGTAGTATCCTGCAACGAAGCCCTGTTCCGGAAGATATGCTGGTATAGTATGTGTTCGATATGACTTCAATTCGAAATACCTAAAAAGTACTCGGATCCTGAGCCCTATACTCGAAGAACGATACGGAGCAGAACAAGAGCAACATCACTGCAGCACCATCACCATCTAGAACAACAGCAGCGGCAGCAGCAGCAACAACACCAAGAATAACAAGAGGAACCACAACCACAACATCAACAACGACGCCGCCATCATCACCATCTAGAACAACAGCAGCGGCAGCAGCAGCAGCAGCAACAACACCATAAATAACAAGAGGAACCACGACCACGACATCAACAACGACGCCGCCATCAGCAGCACTAGCAGCAGAAGCACCCAAATTACAAACAGCTACCATCGAGAATCTGAGAAGTCCTCAGAAACCTAGAGAACAAGGGAAACTCGGACCCTAAGCTCACACAAGATTAACTGGAAAACCTATAACTGGACACGGAACGTTTGGAGAACATTTCCGGACGCAGGTAGCAGCATCAGACGTCTTAACAAAGCTGAGACCCTTAAGGCCTTGGGCCTTGTGGCCAAGCACAAGTACATGTTCGGCCGTACATGGCCAGGAATGAAGCCCCTGCAACATTCATGTATGCACGCTGCGCATAGCCACATGGGCGCGAGCAGGTGTTAGTGGATGCCTGCTTTGAAGCTAGCATCACGTTCTGAACAAGCTGCCTGTTCGCAAAAACTGGTCATCGCCCTTGCTTTGGCCATTGAACCTGAAGCTGTACTGAAACATCTTGTCGGTCAGAACGACAGACTGTCTTCGATCTGTCACTTGTCTGCTCTTGACGTGTCGGCACAGAAATTTCTTGGCATGGAACCACAACCAGGAGTACATCAACCACATAAGCCCTAAACCCCAGCCCCTATGTAGCATGGGGAAGTTTGTTTGGAATTTGCGGGCGTTGCATTCGGATCACAGGAAAATAACTTGTAGTCCAGAAGCCTGTCCAGCGTCTGGGTGCCAGCGAGGGCTCGGCTATGTAGGACGCCGGGAACTACCAGGACAGGCCATTATTTCAACTCCCACCCACACAGCAGCTCCCCCGGCCGTGTTTTCGCCCTCCCGATCCTTGTTGAGAGGCACCTCTGGGGTTTTCTGATTTCACCTTCGTACCAGCAGCGTGAATGCCATAAGCCCGTGGCTGAGGCATATTTCAAGTCCCACTCACCCCGCAGCTCCCCCCCTCCGTGTTTTCGCCCTCCCGATCCCTCTCGTTGAAAGGCATCTCCCGAGCACTCTGATTTCACCCATAGACGAGCAGCCTGTGCGCCGCAGGCCGACATGGGGCTCTGGTTGAAGCATATTTCATTAGCAAAAAAACCGAGATCTGCACATCTTGACAAAAAAGTCGTTTCTTATATCTACAAGAATTCAAAAGTGGAACGCCGGACCGCAAAGCAAACCAAACCAGTCCCCAAAAAAAATAAAGCCAGAAAATGCCACTGGTCGTCCGCTTTTTTGTAGCTTTGTTTTCGCAAACGATGCCAAAACCGCTCCTGAAAGGGGCGTCCTCGTCAAAACGGGCGGCCTACACAGGCTCGGCCTGCAAGCACTTTCTTCGTGAACTCGGATCTGACATGCGCGACACGGCGTATGCGAAACTTCTTGCGCGGCATCCGTTTCACAGCCGCCGGATATGCTGTAGCTCCGTCGGAGTAGACGGTGGAGCCCGCCTTGAGTCGAGAGAAGAGGCCACTTTGCAAAACTTCGTCCGTGCTCTCCACCGGTGGTTTGGCCTGAGCAAGAAGTCATAAAGTTATGCTTAGGCTTCATCCATGAAGATTCCGACACCACGACAAGAAACACTGCAAAACAGCAGTGTGGCCACAAGAATCCCTGTAACGCCCAAGTTAAAAGCAGGCACCTGTTTAGGAACCAGTTTGGGCGGAAGAAGTCGAAGGACCAAGCGGTTGCTGCCCCGCTGCACGGCGCCGAGGACGCGCACGTACAAGAGAAAATGCTGTGGTTTTCCCTGTCCCGGATGCGCAGCTCGCCACTGTGCGATCTCCGCGGCAAACGCGTGGCTGTTGGGTGCAATCCGAGCCGTACGCACGGAAGTCGCATCCACCTCGACCTGTGGGATATCCATAAGCTAGGAGCAATGGCAAACCGCAAAACATGTCAAGTGTCCAACTTCTTTGCTTTGAACGCTCGCGCCTGCTTCTCCAAACGCAGCTTGCGAGAGAGGTCTTCGCCGGCATCAGTCTCCTGCGAGGGAGTCTGGGGATAGGGTTTAGGGTGAATGTTTTAGGTTTTTGGGTTTGTTAGGGTTAAGGGTTTGTTAGGGTTACGGGTTGAGGGTTAAGGGCTTACGTTTGCGGGGTACTCAGATGGACTGAAAGGCACCTTGGCAGCGAGGGCAACAAACAGCCGTTGCACAGGCTTGTGGCTCAGCCCGAGCATTTTCGCAGCTCCGACGCATGACGGCGGCCTGTCTGCAAACGCAGGGCATGGTCTGAGCAAAGTTTGGAAACTGGGAGCGAAAAAGCACATGTAACAATTGAAGCTTGCTTTGTCGCCAGCCTTTCCACGGCAGTGTCAGTGTACATGCGGATAGATCCGCCCGGAAACTGCGGCCCAACATCTTCGGCAGACCTGTGTTGAAGTTCAAGACGTTGAAGCGGGATTTGCAGTCCCACTGCAAACACTGTCGCCCCAGAAGCGTCTTGTCCTTGCCGTAGAGGAACATGTCCCCCATGTGTCCACGATCACACGTTGGGCAGCGGGCGGAGGTAGCCCGCGTCTTGCAGCTTCAGCACAGCGTCCTGGAGGCCGATTCCGAAGACTCCATCCTGCATCGTGGAAAGAAAGAAAGCAGAAAGGGCTTGAGGAGAAAACTGAAAGACAAGAACCCTTGTCCTTCTTCTGCTCTCGAGCTCGCTGCAACTTGCTTTTCTTGGAACTCCAGCGGGTACCAGAGTAGAGCTTCGTGGCGTGGCTTCCTGCCTGTGCACCTTGGAGGACATCCCCCCAAAACGGGGAGGGCGACGGCCTTCCTGCTTTTGAAGAACTTTAAGTGTTTGAGGAAGTGCTCTGTGTTTCTGAGCACCTGGAAGTTTGCAGGTCCTCACAGAGTGGCCGGCTTGGCCACAGAGGTGGCACACCATGGCTGCAGCAGCAACCAGGAGAAGTTGTGTTCTGTACAAACTTGTACGGTTTGAGAGAGGCGGCAGCAAGGCAAACAGAAGCACGTGAATCTCAAGCAACTGAAGGTGAGCATCCGCATAAGGGCTTCTTGAAGAGTACGGGCAACGCAGAGCAAGTCATACTGTCATCATGAGACATGAACCACAGAGATTTGCAGCGGACCACTCTTTGAAGGCACGCGGATGAACCCATGCCTGAAGTAAACCCCAGACGAAACAGCACTGCAGAGGCTGTTGGTAGCCTAGGCAACCCTGTTTCGGAGCAGACCCATCTGTACAGTAGCATGCTGCTCGCGCAGATGCTTGGGAAGATCCTTTGATCTATGCTGCGGGACTGGCAGCCTACACCAGCACGCTCTGCCTCTAGGACCTCTCCTTCAAAAGCCGCTGCAGTAGAGCACGATGTGGCCAGCTTTCGGGCCGGTGCCGACCAGATGCGGCCTCAGGGCCCAGCCTGGATGGCGTGGGCATGAACCCCACTGCAAGCGGTAGTAGGCTTGTTTGCTCGAGAGCGTCCGCAGAACCGGGCGTCAGCACCAGCCTGCGCCGCCCGCGCACGCTCTTGCAGAAAATTTGCCGGAGGTTCAGGCGAAGCTTCAAGATCCTCAGGAGCAGGCAGCGGAATGTGTCGTTTTGCCTTTGACAATGCTTCGGAAGGACATTAAATCGTCAAGGCTTCAGAGCTTAGACCAGGGAGCACCTCCACGGAAGAGACATCGGAGGTCTGGACATCAGAGATGGCATCGACATCCACCTGGTACAGGAAAGAAACCCAAACCGGGACTTACTCAGACTCACAAGAGAAAAGACCGGAGAAAACAGAAGCCTTGAAAGGCCTGCTGGCGTGCAGAAGACGTAGAAGCTGTCCGAAAGGCGTAAGTAAGTTTTCAGTCTCGTGGCTCGCGGGGAGTCTGCCGGGTGGCAGTAGTTGGTCAATAGCATGCCGAAGGTTCAACACCTTCACCGCCCGTCTGCGCAGGAACAACAACCTCCGTTTCGAGGGTGGCAGCAGCAGGCTCGCCAACGTCCTGCGCTGCAATTGGCGTCATGATGAAGCTGTTTTGTTGCCGCAGGAAGTCAAGACATTCTGCCAGGGACTCCTCAAGACGAGTCGCTGCTGCACGCCAGTCCAAGCCGAAAGCGTGCTGAAGCTTCTCTCGAAAACTCATGGGAGTACTCACGACGACCTGCGCAGGCAGAGACACGGCCACCATGAAGAGTTCAAAGTCGCCGAGGCGTGCGCGCTCCAACACGTGAATCGCCAGCAGCAAAAACTCTCCATGCGATATCTCTGAGGAGTCATGGTCGAAGCGGAGCACATCAAAGAGCAATTTGCACGCAAGAATCACTTGGACCCAGGGGCCTTCAGCTCCTAGATCTGCCTGGGTGCCGTCCAGATCTGTACGCAGGCTCATCGCCATTTGTGTCACCACGGCAACGGAAACCTCCCAAGCCATGTTTTCTACTGCGTGCACTACAAACCTTCGGAATGCTCGAACCTACAAGACGTTCATGAGCACATTGTCGGCACAGCGCTTTGCAGAATGCTGTTCCGGCGGCAAAGAAAGCACGCACAGTCCTGGTCGGAGAAGTCTTCGACCAAGTCAATCGAAGTTTCAAGCTGCCAGGAGCGAGCAGTTCTGGCGCTGTCCACGCTTTGGATGCTATCCGAGCTGGAGCAAGAAGGGTCCAAAAGAGCTCCCGTCAAGTCCTGGAGCAAACACTAAAACCTACGTCCTAAAGCATGGAGAAGTTTCGGCAAAGAGCTCCTCGGTAGACTGCTTATCCTGACTCCAAAAAAGTTCGTTTACTTGGAACATCCCCACCGTACACATAATGCATCTGCGATGCCTATAGAAACTATTGTAGAGTAAGGTGTAAATCAGAACTAATAGAAGTAGTGGTGCTAGTACTAACACTACGTTAAAGTCGCCCCAAGCCCTGCGCCACACGGCATGGGAGTGAAGTCAATCCAGGCGGGGTGATGGCAGCCCAACAACACTGAAACTTGAGTCAGTCCGCAATGGCACCATGGTTTGTAGCATGTTGCTCTATACTCCCCAAGACTGTCACAACTAGGTTTGCCTAAACCCTAACCCCTACTAGGCTATCATGTTCTATCATAGGATCATATAGTGCCATAGTTTGTAGCATGTTGCTACATACTCCCCTAGACTGTCACAACTAGGTTTGCCTAAACCCTAACCCCTAGACCTCTAAAGCCCAAACCCTAAACCCTGCACCAAAATCTCGACATCTGGGATGTCTGCTCTGCCGAGGGTCATCAGGAATGCAGATTGCAACTTGGTTCGCGCCTGTCCTCAGGCGAATGGCTCTCAGGATGCGGTCCGCAGAGGATACTGCGGTGCGCTGGCGTGTTACGTCCAGCATTGCCTTAGTAATCTTACTTCGGCTTGCTGGATGTGAACCTCTCCATGGGCTAGAAAGCTGGTTCTGCATGGATCTCCAGGCTCTTGACCAGATGCAGTTTGTCTTCGCCTTGCCATCCGAAGACGTCGCAGCACAGGCGACACGCGCAGTTTTTCGGCGAGAGGGCTCCTTGTTCTGGATGTCTTTGCTAGCAGCTTGGCGAACTCTCTTGGAGAGGTGGCAGGTACTTCGGCCCCAAGGATTTCTGAAGTTGCTGGTTCTTGGCGCCTGGTGGGTCTTCACGCGCAGGGCGCTGGCTGGTTTCCGATGTTCCTCGCCGGAAAGCCTCTGGGAGGGTTTCACTGCTTCTGCGAAGGATTGGCGTCGCATGCAGCAGACAGCAACCGATGCCGTAAACCTCTTCACTGCTCCTCTCAGCTGGGATGCCCTTGCCACAGACGAGGCTTTTGTTGTTGAAAACGTTTTGTCTTTCTGCACACCCGGAAACCCTGGTAGGAGTTTTCCTTGTGCTCCTGTTCTGAGACGACAGAAAGCAGTGACGCCGCTCGGCTCGGAAACCATGTCGCTGTTGCAATGTCTGCTTTTTCTCCACCGTCGCTGTGGGGTTGTTAGATTTCGTAAACTGACCTATTATTCCCGTCCGCTCCCTGTCCGGTCCTCGCCCACTGAGACTACCTCCAGAGACTGCCTGGGGTGCCTACCCAGAGACTACCGTGAAACTCCCTGGAGTGCCCAGCCCCAGAGACTACAGTCTCAGACTGCCTGGAGTGCCCAAGCCCAGAGACTGCCGTGACCCGTGAGACTCGCTGGATTGCCCAACCGCACAGACTGCCGTGAGACTCCTTGGAGCGCCCAACCCGCGACGGCTCTCATCGGACTCCCTCGACGTGCTTGTTACGTGAATGGAACAATTGATCATCCATAGCCTTACCTTGATGACATCCACACAGGGTTTTCGCATAGACTCCTCTGTATGTTGGGCACTAATGTTGGGCGCTTATATTTTACATGTTTTAATGAGGACCCCGCCCGTGAACAGGGAACGTGACACTTTGAGTCTATGCCGTAAACACTACAAAAAATGCGTGATGTTTGGGAGTTTTGGAGGATGGTGTCCACACGGATGTTATTACCCCCCCCCCTCCCACCCCCGAAGGTCCCGACGCAACTTTGTCTAGAATTAAGCCAAAACCCGAGTTTTAAGTACGTCCGAAGCTTGAAACCTGCAAAATCTCCGGAGTCACTGGAATACGTCTCACCAAAAACAAGTCTAAACCTGAACCTAGCAACAGTGGGAAGTCGTAAACCCTATATAAGCCTGGACCATAAAAGCGTGGCGAGTGGCAAGCCATGAACCCAAACAGCGATCCCAAAAACACAGGCAAACTTCATTCTTGAAAACAAAATAAAGAATTGCAACCCGCAGCCCTCAAAAAGCGTGGCGACGCAAATCTGCGCACCCAAACTGTGACCCCTTCGACCTAACAGCAACAGGAAAGTGCAAACCCGAAACCCCCGAAAGCGTGGTGAGTGGCAAGCTGCAAGCCCAAACTGTCAAGCGGATAAAAGTTCGAACTTGAACCTAACAAAAGTAGGAAGTGGAAAACCCTAAACTTCAAGAGAACCTTAGACCTTGAAAAACGTGGTGAAAGGCAAACCGTAAACTCACACTGCGCAGCTGAAAAACAAAACAGAAAAACAAAACGTGAACCTACCACAAAGAGGCGGCAGTCGCAAACACGAAACTCTCTGGAACGTGTGGGACGTGGCAAGCCCTGAAACCAAAGGCAGAAAGTGGCAAGCCGTAAACCTTAAAAAGTGTACTTAAAAGTGTTGTGCGTGGTGGACAGCCGTCGACCGTCGACCCAAACCATCAAAACAAAAAACACAAAACAAATTCAAACTTAAGCCTGGTAACAATAGGAAGCGGCAACTCTTAAACATTTACACCGAACTGCAGAGAAATCACCAAAGAAGTTTATGGCTCAAGCAAGTGGGAAAACGCAAGGCGTACCCCAGAGGTGTAGTGAATGAATGCCATCAGCACATACTGTGAGGCGGGAAATGCCTAAAACGTTCAACCTAGAACCTAACAGCAACAGGAAATGGCGATTCTTAAACCCCAAAAATGCGGTACGTGGCAAGCCGTAAACCCAAACTGTGAAGCGGGAAATCCCCACAAACATCACTGAACCTAAACACAGTAGCACATTGGGAAGCCCAAGGTCCCACAGGTGCAGTGAGAGACTAGCCGGAAACCCAAAGTGCGAAGCGGTAAATCCTAAA
This sequence comes from Symbiodinium necroappetens, assembly GCA_905231915.1. Classification (NCBI taxonomy): domain Eukaryota; class Dinophyceae; order Suessiales; family Symbiodiniaceae; genus Symbiodinium; species Symbiodinium necroappetens. Next base: position 505 of record CAJNJA010012122.1, on the reverse strand, counting down.
TAAAACAACGAAACCTTGAACCCGACAGAATTGTGGAAGTGAAAAACCGCGCAACGGAAGAAAACGAAAGTCTGAACCAAACGCTAAGCCCTAAACCTGCTGCGTATGGCAAAACGCAAAAAACGAATTGTGCAAATGGCAAAAACCCCAAAAACTCAACTTGACCCTAACAAAGACGGCAATAACAACCCTAAACCTTAAAACATGTGTCGAATGGCAAACCGCAAACTCAATGCAATGCTGAGTAAACCCTAAACCCGAAAAGTGTGGCGTGTGGCAGTCCGCAAAGCCAAATTAGGAAGCGGAATAACTTCAAAACAACTCTAAACCTGAACCTAACCACAGCTCTAAACCCGGACCCGAAAAGTGCTTGGAATGACAAGCCGTACTTCAAACTTGCACCTAACAACGATATGAAATTGTAAACTCTCAGCCCTCAAAAAAGCGTGGCGAGCGCAAATCAGTGCACCCAAACTGTGACCCGCTCGACTTTACAACAATAGGA
>CAJNJA010012120.1:0-13295 GCA_905231915.1 Symbiodinium necroappetens | reverse complement strand
AGTAGAGAGTAGAGAGTAGAGAGTAGAGAGTAGAGAGTGGAGAGTAGAGAGTAGAGAGTAGTAGTAGTAGTAGTAGTAGTAGTAGTAGTAGTAGTAGTTGTAGTAGTAGTAGTAGTAGTAGTAGGAGTGGGAGTGGGAGTGGGAGTAGTCGTGATAGGACTAGAAGTCCTGTAGTTATGCAGCATCAGATGCAATATATCTTCGGGTACGGCTGCGGGTGTCAGTTCTCAATTGACCGAGTTTATCAATAGAATGGCTGGGGGGCTTGTGGTGCATTGTTCGTTTCCCGGTTTCTGGCTATGTCTGCCGTGGCTTAATGTCGGGATGCTGTGGCGATTGGGTGTAAGCGGGTGAGGGTGTCACAACCCTGATTTCGCCCCAGCTTAGGAAGTTATTGGCTTTGGACAATGACCACCCATGACAATCTGAGTGGACTGTTTCCTGATTCGCCTCTTTCTTTCCCGACTCACGCCTATGCATTTCCTGCTTCTCGCCGTGCTCATTACTGACTTCTCCCGGCTATGTTCACGACTTGCACCGACTTGGTTCCGACTCTTGGCGTCCGACTTTTCCATCACCCAGGTTAGATGTACGAGCAATTGTGTTCTTCCAGCTGGTGGCCATGGCTACGAGGTGTTAGCGTACTTGCTATGTATGTGATTGCCCAGCTGCAGGGTCGCCGCAATCTGGCCATGTAAGTTACGGCAGGTTCATGGCACGGATGTTTGTTTCCAGCTCGTGTGCGGGGCAGGTTCCAGGTGCAGGCGGACTTGTCGATGGATGCTGACGTTTAAGTTTACATCTTTTTCGCTGTTCGGACTTCTCCCTTGAGTACGCCCCTCGCACGGCATCTTTGCACACCATGCTCGCACCTGGAGGCTCCAGTGGAGGTGATGGCCAAGACTGCCCAGCTGGCGGCTGCGGCCAAGCAGCACCAGCCATCCACTTCATCACGCTGGCCAGATAGCATTGTGTTGGGATAGCTCTTGGTCCCAAGCTTGGGAGAATTGGAAGTCGAGGTGCCCCTCCAATAGATTCCAAGTTCGAGGCAAGCCCTTGGGACCCCTTGTGATGCATGGCTTCTGACTCCTGGAGCAGGCAAGCTTTGGCGCCGTGGGGGTGGATTGCGCCAAAGATAACAAGGCCTTGCCAGCACGAAGTGTTGACACTACACAAGTCACACAAGCTCAAGAGTGACAACGGATGCCACATTTCAACATTCGACCTCAAGAAGCGTATGATTTTTTGTGTGCAGATTGTCTCGTTGTTCGCAGTTTCATCCGTTCATGTCTCGAGTCACAGGTCATACTTACTGGTACGGGTCTTTTCCCATAGTCTCTGCCACAGTCGTGGTGTTCGTTGCAGTCACTGTAGTCCCATGACTTCTGCTGGGCCTGAGCCCCCTACTCTTCGTCAGAATGTGTGTAAGGGAAAAAGCATGCTGAGACACATGTAACACGTATCTTTGTAGAAGAGCGCACGTATACCCGCATATGCAGTGTAATACGCTCGCAGAATTGACCATTGCTTCTTGGATTGGTTTGTTCGCTTGTTCTTTGAAGCTACTGTTTGGCGATGCTTTCCGAGTTCCTCCGTGTAAGTGTTGCCGCTGCCTATGCAGTGTTTCACTTCTTGAACACTTTGGCCCCCTTTGGCAGCAGGTTTCATGTCATTTGCATGTTGCTTCTTCACAACCCGGAGTCTCCTGAGAGGTCACGGGTGTTTTGCTTCCTTCTCCATTTTTGCACCCTCGCGGCCCGTTTTGTTGCCATTGTTGTTTTGCCTCGCTTTTCACGGCTTGGAGAAGGGGCTCAAGCCTCGCCTTCCATCCTGCGCAGCGATTTCTTGTGACTTGCGATTCGCCAGGGGTGCGACTGGTGGGACACAAGCGCTGTCGATGGATATTCGTAGCTCGTCTGTGGGTGTGCCTGCAGGTTTGTGAGATACCGTTCGCATGTATCGAAGCGATGCCCAGCAAAGGTTGCCTTTCAAGCTGGAAGTCGACAGTCAGTGTCCGCAGGCATTCCTGCTACATCTCTAATCCCGGGTTGTTGCACGGCTCATGGAAGATCCAGCATGTCTAAGGCCAAGAAGATTGACTGCTTGGGTCTATCTTTTGCGGAGTGTCCAGCGGTTGAAAATCTGGGAAGTGTCGGTAACGAGGACCGACGGCGAATAGACTTCTGAAAACGGCGAAGGGACACGTGGCCGTGCGCAGGACCTTCGCGTCGTGGACCACGTGTCTTCCAAGGCCGAGCTTCAAGTTACGGCCTTGACTCGGGAGCTTGTTTCCGGAACCTGTCAGGTTGTAGGATGCTATTCGCCCTGTGGCAAACTTACATACTCGCCTGCTCGCTGCAAGAAGTTTGTACGGTCGTCTATGTTTGAAGCGGATTGCGAATCAACACGGTTCGTGTGGTGAGTGTTGCCGGCTTGTTCGAGAGCAGCGCTTGTGGGAATCGCCAAGGAACTGGGGCAACAAAGTTGGTCAGCATGCCCCCGATAGCATCTCGGCTTAGTCGGCATCGACACTGAGGCAATTGCAGTTGTTCCGCACATAGCAGTGTTTCGAGGTGATGTTGCGAAAATGTACTGCTGTCCGACACCACCTGTGAGCCCGCAACAGTGCAGGAGTCGCACATGCAGCACCATTTCCTGTACCAAATGTCTTCATCCAATCGCTTGCTGTGCAGGGCAGGTCCTGTGGAGAAGAGTGCCTTTGTCAAGTTGATCCACCAGAAGTGTCGAGATCTGAGTGGATGGATCAGCACTCTTTCTCTCAGTAATGCACTGATCCTGCTTGAGGCAAAAATGTTTATGGCTACGCATATGATGATGCCGCAGCTTGGCACCTTATGGAAGCTTGGAGAAAGTGCTCATTGAAAGCTCTTGCATTCCTGTCCTCGATTTTCTACCGAAAGTGTGCAAAGGGTTTGTCCATGGAAGTGGTTACTGCAGCACAGTTCTCCAATCTTGGCAGACTGTAGGAAGGATTGAGGATGGATTGATGTTTGGTTGGATGTAGTGAGTTATACGATAGCGATCGATAGAGTAGTGCTCCATAGATAGTAAAACGGTTTTCGTGAGGATCTCTCGCAGTAGTTAAATCTGACATGTTTGAAAGCTCGGGGCACAGCTAGAGAGAAGGGCACGCGAAATCGCGCTGTGCGTGCGACGATCCTTGCTTAAAGTTGACAACCATCTCGGTGGACATGGGTGTCTGCGTCGTGCGGAACGCGCGATTCATTGCATATGACAATACATTAGTTTATTTTGGTATCAAAGTGCGAAGTTCAACTCGGTGATGCCGGCGTGTTCGCGCGCTGCGTTTGTGATGCTGCATTCGTTTACGTCTGAAATGTCTAAATCCCACCAGTACCTCGGGCAATCAAAGTGGCCGTGGCGCCCTGCTGGCGTGCCGGTGGTCTCGTGGTGGTTTGGTAGGATCTTCTGGTGGTCTCCGCGTGTCTCCTAGTGGTCGTGGTCGTCCTTGTCGTCGTTGTCCTCGTTGCAGCTTTGGATGTCCGAAGTCCTAGTGAGTGGTCTATGGTCGTCGTCGTCGTGGTGGTCCTGGATGTCGTGGTCTTGGTAGCCTTGGTCGTCTTGGTCGTTTTGGTCGTCGTGTTCGTGGTCGTCATGGTCGTCATGCTTGTCATGCAACGCTCTGTCGTTGTTCGGAGATGTACGCTGGCATTATGTTAATAAGTGTCTGTGGAGGCTTTGCAGAAAGGTTGAAAGAAGGGCTTACGAAGGTGTTGGATGAATGGTTGGACGGATGGATGGATGGACGGACGGACGTACGGACATACGCATGGATGGACCCATGCAGATGGAGGATGAATGGATGAGATGATGTCAGCTGTCGCGGTGCTGGCCATCTCGCTGATCCAAGCGCTTTCGGGACACTTGTTCTCTAGTTTCAGAATGCATTGCAAAGATGAGACAAATGAGAGCAAACCAACGCTCTGATGCAGGTGGGTCTGCAGGTCTGTCCGGCAGGGACCACGTACACCTGGACTTTGGGCTGTCCGACCGCGACGGAGGCCAAAGACAGTGGATGTTCAGAAAGAATGGGACTCGGCAAAGTTAGGCACAGCGACACCGGCCGCTGAATGAAGTATTAACTCTGCCAGCATGCAGGTCGTGCTTGGCTAGGGCGATGCCGCCATGCTGTCGCCGGTGGCGATCCGGGTCATGATGCCGCAGTTGGTGGCATCTGGACTCCCATCCTTTAGCTAATTGATGCTATATGCAAACGCCTGAGCATCGTAACCGCGCTGACGGCATCCTTGTGGTCAAAATGCGCATGTCGCAACAGCGCACCATGTGCCGGCATTCTTCCAACCTCGCCTAGCTTCAGTGTGCATTGAGGTGTTCTTCGTGCATGGTCTGGTTTGCATGAACGGTTCCCGACATTCCATTGCAGCATTCCGCTTCAGCCACCCCGGTAGCACAGGCAGAGGCAGAGGCTGCATGCTGGGTTTCGCCATGTTTCGCCCATCGCCAATTTTATTGTGGTTTCAGCGGCGGTTGCGTGGCCCTGTCAGTAGACAGGTGAGCAGGTGCGAGGATCAGTTTATAGTCTGATTGCAAGTGCAGCAGGCATAGTTGCAGAGGTGAGCAGGTGCGAGGATCACTTCATAATCAAATTATGAAGCGATCAATTTGATTGCAAGTGCAGCAAAAATAGTTGCAGAAGCTCTGACACAGTTTACTGGTGTTACCTAGTATCGCACGTAATTCAGGTCTCTCACGGATGCGACAGCAGCAAAATCAATCAGCGAAGGTTGTGTTCGCCATTGCGGTGCACCTTTCGTTGTCCGTGGTATCCCCCGTTGCCACATGGTGCATCGAGCCCACCGAAACAGGCCATTGTGGCTCAGAAGGTGCAGACTTGCTAGGCCTGTTTTGGATAGTTCTGTTGCGATGGCGCAGGGGGCAGAAACGCACCATTTCTGGAATCCGGCGTCAGCATCAGCGTCTGGCGGCAAGTCTCTGGCCTTTAAATCTGCCGTAGTGTTGACATCTACATTTACAGTCGCTGCGGTCGTGTCATTGATTGTTGAGCCACTCTACGGTGAGCAATTGGTAGACTCTTGGCTGTCAGGATAAAGTGACCCTGCTCGTTGTTTCGTGAAACGGGAGAACGTAGCACTCAAGAGAAGCGCATGCCAACACCAAATTTCAAATGCCTTGTGGTGAAACACCTGCTGTCAGGAGCAGTTCGTGAAAGACACGCACGCCGCAGAGAGCAGTGTTCCCAAAGTTCCTAACGTCCTGTTCCCGGAAGATTGGAGATACAGAACGCATCGCTGGCCACAGCTTCTTTTTATGACGCAGCAAGAGACAGAATTCGCCCGGCGGATGACGATGTCCTTGGTGATCGGCGCACTGCTTGGTATCGAAAGGCGAGAGTCCAACAGAGGAGCTGGCGTGCGCACTATGAGCTTAGTTTCGCTCGGGGCATGCATCTTCACCATTGGTTCTCTTTATGCTTTCGAAGAAGGAACGCAAACATGGGATTCATCTCGAGTTGCTGCTGCGCTACCTTCAGGTGTGGGGTTCTTGGGGGGAGCATTGATCTTCAAAGACTCTGGCCAAATTAAGGGGCTCACAACCGCCTGCGGTGTGTGGCTGGCGTGTGCTGTGGGCATGTGCTGTGGCGGTGGGCTGTACTTCGTTTCCTTTTTTGGTGTGGCTGGTGTTGTGGCAATGCTTCGTTTCGGGCCTCGCTCGCCAATGCCGGAGGATGAACCAGAAGTACGGGAAGCAGAGCCAAAAGCACCCGGACTTGTCGAGGGGCTTGACCACCCTCTGATCCGCAAGAGGTCACTGACGTCGTGTCCGAAAACTTTGATTGTTGGTGATGAGTAGATGAGTAGAAAAGCTTTCGATCCCACTGCTTCTTGCGAAGCCTAGATGTCATGTCTCTCTCGCGAAAGCAAGCTTGCACGTTCATGTAGCGGCAGGGTCCGCTAAGCAATTGTTCCGTATATAGTCCGCACGGCTCCTTGAAATCTTGGGGTTTCCAGTGTAGTGTCTCGAGGCACCAGTTGAAGTCAGCGCCCGAGAAATGCTGCTGGGGTCTGGCGGCGTGTGAGCAGAGTCGCAATGCCTGGCAGATATTTCGTCCGGTTGCATGCATGCATGCATGCATGCATGCATGCATGCATGCATGCATGCATGCAAACATATACCGATTTTAGACAGATATATGCGTACATATACACGCGTCCGCCTCGCGACAGACTCGGAGAGGACCAGAGAGGTGTAAAAAAAGTACCTTCTCATTGACAGCTTTGCGGAGCTTCGGCTTGAGTCTTCGAAGGGCACCTGTAGAACGCCAGGAAGCCTAGAAGGATGCCATGGCAGAAAAAGCAGTTTGGGAAGTCATCGGTGGCAAAGACAAGGGCGGTCTTGTGGTACGTGAGGAACAGAGCCTGAAGAGCAAAGAGCTGCCAGAGCGTTTGTCTTTTGCTTCTCTCGTGGAACAGGTTGAACTGGTGGGAAAGCGCTTGCAATACAAGCTCTTGACGGGATCCGGCCCGGACACCGGCTGGGTCAGCATCAACGTTGCAGACAAGGACCTGCTGAGCTGCATCCTCAAACCACCTCCCAGGCCTCCACTATTTTGTGCTTGGTACTCGGGAGGCTTTTCTGTCAAGGACGGGGAGAAGCAGCTGGAAAAGCTAATGGAGGCAGTGCGTGCCTCTGGAGTGGCAGACGCCGCCATCTTCCACTTTCCAGATGGATATGGCCTGGAAGGTGAAGGACGAAAGCCTTGGGCGAAGTACATTGATCGGGTGATTGACGAGATCAATGAAATTGCACAAGATGAGGAGCAGCCTCTGATACTGTTCGGGCATAGCAGAGGCGCTTCTCCAGCTGCATGCGTCGCCACCCGCCTGGGCTCTAGAGTCAAGCACGTTTACATCGCAGCATGTGGTGCTATGCGAGAGGGGCAGCCCACAGCCTGGGAGAATCTCAGCCTCTCCTTCAAAGGCGCTGGAGATCGGGAGCTCTTGACTTGGTTCAGCAGCCTTCAGCCGGAGAATGTGGTTCTCAGGAGAGTAGCGGTAGAAACCAGCGACGAGGAGTTTGTCGAGCAGGTGAAGGGCAGCAAGTTCTTGTCTCAGATGCTCTCCCTGATGCGGCACCAGTATCGTGATGCAATGTACCCAGATCCAGACAAGGATTTCAAAGCATTTCCTGCAAACATCACAGCATTTGCACCGCTCTTGGATGAGGGCAGCCAGCCAGAGCATATGCAGGACTGGAGTGCGCTGACTCTGGGCAAGTTTCAGAATGTCAGCCTTAATGCCGGTCACATGGATTGCATAGCGCCAGATGCTAAAGGCAAGTGTGAACTCTTTGATTTCTTACGCAAGGATCTGAAGCAGTACATCAAGTAGCTTCAAGCTAGAGCTGAGGCAATATGCCTTGATTGCACGATGCAGCGCGAAAAAACGGGAGGTGTTCCGACACAAACCTGCGCAGCTAGTACGGGCCGGCGCTCTCGTGGCTTAGGCGCTGATTTGCGGGTGCGGATGCTTCTGGTTAGCCGAGCCATGAGCCATTGGCAGTTGTTTGCAAGTTGAGGCTGCAAGGCCGTTGCCATGTAGAGTCAAAGCCGTCATGCATGAAGCCTGTACTCTGCAACCAAAGAATCGATCGTCACTGACAATGAACATCACCTTCATGAACGCCATTGCTTAGCTGCCAAGGGACAGATAGGTACAGAGCGACAGCAGCAAACCATGCAAGCTTCTCACGGCCACGGCTGTTAATACGACTGCATGGCATGTGGGTGTGGATGCCTTGCGGAAATCCCGCCCCGCACATGTGGCCGGTGCGCCGTTCCTGTTGTTGGCAAAGATCGCTGAGTCAGTGTCCTCAAAACAACGAAATGATCGACCTGTGTGGCAGGTGCTATGGGAAGCATGTTTGCATGCTGCAAGGTGCTACGCCTTACCTCTCTCCACGTGTGCCAGACATGTTAGAGCATGTTAGAGCTTGCTTTCTGGAAAGGAGGAAAAGATGGAGATCCGTAAAGCCGACACTCCGCAGGCAGGACAGCATGTAGTCGGGAAAGATGGGTTCTGATACGTTGCGTTCTTTGAAGACAGTCTTTCACGATCATGGGGTGCGTTTGCTTTTAACATCTCCCCTCGGCGTGCTCTCCCAACGAGATCCGGCCGTGCCGAAATTCCTGTTCGAAAGCCTCTGAAGACTTGTGTATCGAGCAATACGATGCTTGCACGGAGAACCGAACCGACATTTCATGATTCTGAGGTTCTAGTGGCTAGCTTTTCGCCCTGTGTCCGACAGCCTGTGGAAGTCGACGAAATTCGCACGGCATCGCAGTGAAGGGCGGGAAAACCTGTCGGACAAAGCTGTCTCGACATCGGCGCCCCAAGTCCAGGGGCGGTCTTTCGTCAGTGCCTCAAGGCCCCCTTGCAATCTTATCTTCGCGAGTGTATATTTTGATCACAAGCGACTCTTGTTCGTGTCCTGGACAGGCGCGTGCCAAGCTGTCCGTCAAAGCTGGAGGTTTCTCCATCGGAGCCTTTGCGGCCTCGAACAGAGGAAAGCTGGAGGAGTTCTACGAAGTTGAGAAGGAGGTAGCCGGGCAGTCAATTCAGGTTTTCTTAAGACACCTGACATGTTAACAGTACACGGTGCAACACCGTGCTGCTTGGATTCAGCAGTCCAGTTTAGCCCTAGTGCCGACATGCCGAACGAAAAGGGCTCAACTCGGCCGTGGAGAGCCTCTGGAAGACTGGAACTCGTGAAAGGATTATGAAGTTAGAAGTTTCAAGCTGCGCCAAAGATCCCGGCCCAACAGACAGGTATATACCCGCAGGGGCCCACATCTTCACAAGAAGTTTCTTTGGAAGCTACATGAGTTGACGTATTGGTGACCCCAAAGATGCTCATCGAAGCAAGCCCTGTACTGGTGGTGGAGAAGAAAAGGCGGCTGGCGAAGCCCCACATGCAAACATGCCAGTTTGCCAGCAGGGCAACAGCCAGCTTGTAACCCGATGTTGAAATCTTACGCACCAAAAGCCCACGAAGCCGCACGCAGGCTTTAGGGTTTAGGGGTTTAGGGTTTAGGGCTTCACGGTGTTTGACATATGCGAGAAGATACTGCGCACCAGTGAACATCGCGCGCCGGGACGACTTACTTTCCTCCTGGCTTTTCCCACACCTGTGTTTGTTGCCAAGGTCTTGGGTGAGGGCTCCTTCGGATCTGTGCAGAAGTGTCGATACAAGGCCATGGCCAGTCCTCGCTGTGCCGCCGCTGCATTCTGCCTAAAAGCTGCAAGGACACCGGACAATGGAGAGCAGTCAAGACGATCAACAAGAAAAGAGTCAAGAATGTCGAGAGGTGGGGTCCTAAGGTTTCGGACGGCGGGGCGGTTCATAGCATAGACTTTTTCGGCTTTTATGTCCGACCAAGTTTGCCTTGAGGTTCACGGAGGAGATGGCGATTATGAAGCTTCTAGATCATCCTAACATTGTCCGCTTGCACGAGGCTTGTTGATGCCTCTGTCTTCACAACGGAATCTTCACAATGGAACGCTAAGCTGAACTCTTGGATGACATGACTCCGCGAGACGTTCGACGACGAAAGAAATGTGTACTTGGTGTCTCCGGCTCGGTCAATGCGTAATTTTCGATCCTGCACCTGAAAGTTTTAGCTTGTTACGACCGGTGCAGCTGCAGGTTGGAGCTATGTTCTGGAGGAGAGCTCTTCGATCGCATTGTTGCAGATGGGAAATTCTCTGAGCAGGCCCCGTCTCTTCAACAATTCAGCACAGCGGGGGGGAATCCTTCACTGCTGTCCATGGGTTGCAGGTCGCGGCGTATTGCGTGCAGCAAATGCTGCGAGCAGTGAACTACTTGCACAGCAATTGCATCATGCATTGTAGTGCCCTTGGACTGCCGCGACTCCTGTCATCAGCAATTGGAGAAGATGTGTCCTTCTGCTGGAAAGCCGTCTCTAAGGCGACCTGAAGCCGGAGAACTGGCTACTTGCAGAAACCGATCTTTGGCTCGAATCCGACGCCGCTTTGGGTTTCGACTTGGGACGGTGAAGTGCCAAGGAAGCCATCCAGAACACGCATCTGAAGGCAAGAAAATGTGCTTCGATGTTTTGAGTCGGGCAGGCGAGATCTGTAATAACCAACTGCTAGGCAGCCTCCGATTGCCGCGAAAACCCGTGCTCCCTCCCAAAGGAAATAGGAGCACGCATAGCAACCATGTTGGTGGATGGCGTGAGGAGCAGCTGAAAACCATACGAATGCTTCAGTATAGAACCGCCCTGCCCTCCTCTGAGTGAGCTGTACGATTTTGCGGGCACGTTTTTCCGGGTTGCTCCTCATGGTCGTTTTGGGCTTACTGTCTGAACTGTCCGAAAGGGCTCAGCCTTTCCCACCAGGCTCTTCTTGACTTCTTTTCATATTTTGGCCGCGGGCAGTGTCCTCGCCCATCCCTATTTTCAACTGTCTTACCTTCCCATCACTCTTATCCAGTCATTCGCATGCTTCTTCTGATGATTCTTGCTCTTCACACTGTCGCTTCGCCTGTGATTATCTCCTTTTTTCTATGTTTTTAGTCTCATGCGTTCGATTCAGATCTGAGTCTATCTGTCGCGCACAGAGTTTTAGTACTTCTACGGGCATGTCTCGCTTGATCCCAATCGTCACAGTTTGAGTACGTATTCAGCAACCAGCTTACATGCACTGTAGACTTGGCAGATGGTGGACTTTGGTTTATCCAAGCGCTTCACCCCGGGTGAATTTGCCACCACGAAGGCGCCTGGGATGTGATCTGTCAGATATTGCCTGGGTTGGTCCTGTTTTCAGGCTGGAGCTCCCTACTACGTGGCGCCGGAGGCTACAGACCGAAGGGCTTTAGGTTCGAGCTGCAAATCGAGTAGCAAGGGACGAGACGAGGATTTTTGTTCAGTTCGCACGTTGCCTCACGAGGCAGGTGACGCACGCAAAGCAACTGGCCAGGGATGCCATGGAAACTGGTTAACGGGGGTGGTGGGGGGACGGTGAGATGCAAATATACGTAACATGGCCATCCTGGGCCAAGCTAAAGGGTCATGGGGCATGTTGGATTCGGTGGCACCTCAAAGACGCTTGCAGCACGCGACAGACGAATTTCTCGCGGTTCGGAAGCTGCTGCCTTCCGTGCTGCTCAGCACGTGGTGCTCCTTGGGATGTCGCTCAGTGGCGAGTAGGCCCTGTGCAGCCACTGGTCAAGGCTGTGCCGCAAACGCTAGCAACAGAGGCCTTTTCAGGGAATGCTACGCCATTCGCTCTAGAAGATGGGAGGGGCAGACTGTGGGACGTCGCACAGTCGCAGCAAGACTTGAACGAAGGATTGCGAGCTCGGAGGGATTGGGTACTGGTAGCTACTTTATGGATCGAAGGCTGTCCTGCTGGAGCAAGCTAAAGCCAGTTAGACCGGGCTTGCCAGATACTGCTCATGGGCTCCAAGATTATGCAAACAGCAAGGGCATTCTTGCCGTGCCTGTCGCGCCAGCCACTGCCAGGTTCTTGCAGGTCACTACAACGAGCTGTGTGACGTGTGGAGCATCGGGGTGATCATGTGTGCTGTCTGCTTTAGCCGCCAGAGGACTTACTGTACGAACTGGTAGGGACTCTCCAGTGCCGATGCAAATGCTGCAGCCTTGACTAGCCTGATTGTGGCCGGCACGGTTTTAAGGCGCTTTCCCAGGCCGCCCAGAAGCAAGCTTGCTTCCTCCAGGTACATCCTGCTGAGTGGATCTCCGCCTTTTACGGGAAATGACACGATGGCCGTCCTGGAGTCGGTCAAGAGATCCGACTTGTCGTTCGACAAGAAGGAATGCCTGCAATGATCTGCACAACTCCGTCCATGAAATATAGAGTCACCTAGTCAAAGTCAAAGTAGCTGATTTTTATTCGGAGGAGTGGAAGCTCATCTCCAAGGAGGCAAAGGACATGTTGAAGGCCATGCTACAGACCGGTCTTCACAGCTGAAACTCAGAGCTCGCTGTGAGGTCCTTCTCACCAGGGACCCCTTGCAGAGGGTAAGCGCCGAAGCTGCTCTGAAAGACGAGTGGATGACCAAACAAATCGACACGCACCTCGGTTAAATCGTCAAGCCGTTGGCTTATGCTTCATCCTGACAACTGCAGCTTCGCGCTTACAGCGACTTGAGACCCCCTTTGCCCCAGGACTCCGGCCGACATGACGCATGCCTCGCAGGCGAAGTTTTTATCGAAAGTGGTCGTACCGCATGCGGGGTGCTATGCAAATTGCCTGCAGGTCGTCGTGCAGAACCTGAAGAGCTTTGCGGTGATGAACAAGTTGAAGAAGGTCATCGGAGGGAAAGTCACTTGTCATCTCAAGCGTGCCAACCAACCGGCAGGCAGCATTGAATATCATTGCAACGCAGCTCACGGACGATGCAATCAGGGAGTTGAAGGTGGCTGGGTTTTTACAGTGACTGGGTGCTCTCTTCGTTGCTGAGCTACTGTTGCGAGCAGGAGCTTTTCATTGCCATGGACGACAACAACGACGGTACGCTGAGTATTAGCGAGTTAAAAGACGGCCTGGTCAAGGCCCGGCGTGGCATCTGAGCACAGGTGGCCCTGGCTGTTGTGGGGTGACAGGCTGGAGTGGCCGTTCCACCCGACCTCTATGCTATGATGGATCGGTCCGGGCCCCGGCTTTAAGAGTTTTGCTTCGGGCAGAACCATGCAGAACCCAATTTCTTCTGAGCCGGCTCAGAGGATTGACACGGATGGCAGTGGGGTGATAGACTATACGGAATTCATGGCAGCCACGCTGGACAAGCGCCAGTTCGTGGCGGAGGAGTCGAGCGAAGCAGAGCGGGGGCAGGGCGCAGAGAATCGATCTTGCGCATTCTGTTGGATAGGAAGCTTGTTGGAGGGCCTTCAAAACCTTCGATCAAGATGGCAGTGGTCATATTGACAAAGAGGACTGAGCAATCATATGTTCAAGCCATTCTGCTGTCAGCATGTCATCTGCACAGGAGCTGATGAAGCTACTGGGGGGCGACAATCAAGTCTCGGACGTGATGCAAGTAAAGTGCCCCAGATGCAGACGGCTGACTGCTATGCTTTTTTCCCCACATCACTGTGGGGTTTTACCTTTTCTGGTGTGCGTCCGCGCCTCCTCCTCCTCCTTCCTTCCCTCCCTCCTTCCTCCTCCCTCCTCCTCCTCCTCTCCTCCTCCTCCTCTCCTTTCCTCGTCATCTCATCGCCTCTCACACAC
>CAJNJA010012119.1:4076-39173 GCA_905231915.1 Symbiodinium necroappetens | reverse complement strand
AACCCTATGCCCTATATCCTAAACCTAAACGCCTAAACCCTAAACACCTAAAAACCCTAAACCCTAAACCCCATATCCTAAACCTAAGCACCTAAACCCTACACCCCTCTGAGGTCTTGCGAGATCCTGCAGGGCAGTGCCACGCGCTCCTTGGGGCCCGGGGCCCAGCAGCGCTTCAGGAATTCAGGGTTTCGGATATAGGGTTTACGGTTTAGGGTTTAGGGGTGTAGGGTTTAGGTGTTTAGGGTTTATAGGATATAGTGTTTAGGGTTTAGGGTTCAGGGTTTAGGATATGGGTTGTGGGTTTAGTATAGGGGGTCACACGTACGTATCTGGCCGCACGGGCGAGGCTTAAATGCATGTAGGACTGCAAACGATAGCATCTCGCGGGCATCAATGCACACATGTTCGGGATCTTTGATAAGCATTGTGAGCGGAGTAAGGCTTCAGCATCTTTTGTCAGCAAACCTTGCAAGCAAAGTTGCTCTGCAAAGTTTCTTTCTGCTCCAATGCTAGATCACAAGTTTGTGAACTGCACCATCGAGCTTGGTTTCGACACTGCACGGGACGTCTGACCAAGAGGTTGCCACCAGAGGTCTATTCTCAAGTCCCTGAAGCTGGAGCACAATCAGCACCAGAAGCATCCTTCTAACTCTATCATACTCCCCCCCCCTAAACCTCCTTCCGGGTTTGCCCCCGAGTCCCCCTGAAAGGACCATTCCGAAAGCCCATGTAAAGATTACAGAACAGCCACAAAGAATCAAGCGGTCAACGGCCTGCATGTGCTTATCGGCGTGAGGACTTGGGCTTTGGTGGCTTTCAGCTTTAGAGTTACGGCTTCGGCTTGTGGCCTCATGGTTTTATTAAGATTAGCAGCTTGGGGGTCAGGGCTTCGGCTGACAGCAGCGCTTCAACATGACAGCGAAAACGCTATAGAACCCTTATAGAACCGAACCCCCCAAAGAGCCTTGAACTTCAAACGTAACAGCCCTGTGACATCGCTAGATGCGCATTGCCGTAGAACTCCAAATTGCGCAAAGTACAGTAGGGTACCATTCATTGACTGTACTCCACCGGAGTCTTGGGGCTACTCCCATCTTGCGTTTTGTTCGGATCTTTGGTGCCTGTGGCCCCTAAACCCTAAACCCTAAGCCCTATTGAAAGCTCGGAAGGAGTACCCTTGGCTGCCTTGGCCTGCCAGAGGTTCACGCGCCAGTACCTTAGCATTCCATGCGGTTGGTTTGGGGATTGAAGCTGTATGGGGATTAAGGGCTTAGATTCTGGGGTGTGAGGGTCTCGGCTTAGTCGCTATCTGCATTTACAATGTACAAATTTTCTGGCTTAGCTGACTCGGGGTATCGTTCTTTGTTAAAAGAGGGCTTTGATTGAGTTGAAGTTTTCAGAACTCCAGACTTTTGTGTGCAGTGGTTTGCAAGCTTCTAGGCTTAAGGTTTCGGGCGTTTCGGGTTTAGGGTTTCTGGAGCAACATATCTGACTTGGAGTCACAAAGTCACGTAGACTGGACATGCACCTCTCCTTTCCTTCGGAAAATGCAGTCGCGAAGGCTGTGTGTTTTCTTTTCCACCCTCGGTGGCATGGGGCATCCTAAAGCCCAGCACCTACAAAAACCTGTGCCTGCCTTAGCACATCATGTGGCTTTACCCATAGGCTCCTTAGTAGTTCCTTTTGGGGATTACCTTATAGGATTCTAAATATGAACCACAAAAAGGAACTACTTAGGAGCCTATGGGTACACCATATCCCCAAGCCGTCGGCTCCGGACGGCTGCATTTCTGCAGGCCGGCTCTTGGCTTTTGCAGGCTGTCGCAGCGACATGTGCTTATGATGCCTTCCTCCCGTGTCGGACCGAGTGGGTTGGTGTTATCATTTGCCGCCCTAAGTACTGGAAGGGACTTATTCAGCGTGCCCTCACCTGGCACCGGGGACGACGACGCGCTGCTGCAACATGGGTATCAAGCTGCGCATTTTCGTGCCGCGTAGCGAAACCGCTGCCGCGCTTCTGGGGCCGTCTTCGCGAACATCAAGAGGCACCGTACCCGCTTACAGGTTTCACGGCCATGTTACATGTTTGCAGTCGCGGGTGGATAAGATGGATTTTACTTCTGGTGAGGCCATCTTTGATGCAATCGTGTCAGAAGTTGAGCCATTTCCGGTGCTGCACAACACACTTCGCTGATGGATTTCCGGCATTCCCCACGGTGAGGTCAGGTCTGCTGCCGAAGATATGTTGCTTTGCTTCCGGGTCGATCTTCTGCGGGATGCGGTGTTTGGCCGGTCTTTCTCGTGCGATTCGGACGGAGCGTTTCGCCCCTGTGTTGTGCCGATCCCTTGGCTCCCGCACCCCGCCGGGTTGCTGGGCCTAGTCCTGCAAGGGTCTTCCACCGAGGTATGCGCCGGAGCATTTGTGCGCATCCCCAGGCCTCCCATTGCTGCTGGGTTTTTTGTGGGAATGTCCCTTCCTGTACGCTCAAAGACATGCGCAAGCACCTGTGGTGGCTGCAATGCTGCGTCAGTTGGATTTCGGCTGTTCTCCGGCTGGCACGGGCTGGCAGGCGTTTGACACGGACTTTTGCAACTTGCCCTCCCTTACTGGTGCGTTCCGGGGGTGGCCTGTCTGGCGCCTTGTCCTGCCTTTTCAGTTTGTTTCGCCCTTTGAATTCATGTGCATTAGGCGCATTCGACATGGACACCAAGCTTTACGAAAGAAAGATACCCCAAAACCTTATTCCAATTGTTAAGGCCCCTGTCTTACAAGAATCCAAGGACCTACAGTGTTTGAGGGATACACGGGCTCATAGCCTACTCTTTAGTTTGTGCATTTAGAGTTAGGGTTTAGGGTCCCTCAGCTGCAGAAGCTGTCAGGTGCTACCTCGCACTACGCTCTCCTAGGCGAGGTGGAGGGTGCTGTTGCTGGATGATCTGTGGAATCGGTTTGCACTCTCTAGCTGGCGCCGTGAGCCGGAGGTTAAGGATTTGCGTTCCCATGGTGACTTCGGTTGAAAGGTTTCGAGATTTCACAGTTGTCAGTTTCGTGGAGGGAAATTACGTAATGTAGGGACCGAAATAATTACCAATACCATTTTGGGAGCTCCTTAGTGATAGTTAAAAGACAATTATACGCCATATAACCCATACCCTATTCTGATTTTTAAGGTCCTCATATGACATGCTCCCAGGTCCTGAAGGCAATTTCTGTCCAGAGCATTTATCCAGCAAAGATCTTCATGCCGCGAAAATCTGCCGAACTTGTTTATGCACTTTGAGATGGCCTTTAGGCTTAGGGTTTATAGGATTTAGGGGATTCGGGTCAGGTTTCTTGCACGCGGCAGAAATCGTTGAATCCCCCGGCAGGTCTCGCCGAAAGCTTCGAGGTGCGATGCAACCTTGGGGTTATTCAAGAGGGTTGTAGCTAAGGAGTCTAAGGAGTCACCTCAGGGTCCAAGCAGTCGTTGCTTATGGTTTTTGTGTACCCCCCAAAGACCCACAGTCCCATCTTAGGGTTGAGGTTCACTGAGATGCCTTGATTAGGCCTCATCAAAATAGAACGGGGAGATCTTGAAGAAGGACCCTCCCTGTCTTCAGGGCCGCTACAGTGGCCGAATGGTGTAGCTCAACTAGAACAGCTGAGTTCTGGATGTAGGCTTTAGAGTACATTTGACCGCTCAAAGGTGTTTGCACAGGCAACACCAACATGTCCCATGGGGCACGTTTCCCTTCTGACCACTTGAAACTGCGAGGGCCTTGACTCCAATGACACTTGCAGATGCCAGTTCTGGATACTCATGTCAGGCTGAACAGCGGGAAACAGTTTTTCGAACCGCGGACAGAAGCTTGGTACAGCAAGCACCCAAATGCTCCCGGCTTCCGTCCCCACACCTCAACCCTAAACCCTGTCAATATATCAGTCAGCTATCGGAAGCTAGCCGTCCGTGTGTCCACGCGGTCGCGGATTCTTAGTTTCTCGCCATTGCTGCGGATCGGTTTGATGTCCGCGTAGTTTACCAAACCAAGCCCCCTCCCGATCAACATCTTCGAAGGCAGCCATGTATGAGGTGGTGTGATGTCTCGAACATAGAAGCAGCAGGATTTCGTCTTATGCACCCATTTCAGGTTGATCAGGCGCAGCTCGAAGCGAAGTACAAGGATCGTCGTCCCGAAGCCTTGACCGCTGCACGCACTGAGCCCTGAAAGCCTTCAGCCCTCTACGCGCTCTACGCTGAACCCTGAAAGCCTGAAAGCCCTCAAACTCTCGAGTTTCAGCGCCCTAGGCCTGAACGCATCTTACCCTAAACCTTCTATGTAAACCTTAAGACCGAAACTGTGATATTCGCCTTCTCGGTGGGCGGCGGCCAACCCGTCCAACCCGTAAGGGAGGTCGTACGGTTCCGGTTTCGTGCCTGAATGAGCCCTATAATATTAACAAATCACAAAAATTATGTGTTTGAGGTTCAGTGGGCGTGTTTTGTTGGGGGGGCGAGGGGCTTAGGGTTACTAGGGTTGAGGGTAGCGTGTATAGGGCGCGCTGCTTAGCCGAAGATGAACGTTGTGAACCTCGTGGGGTTCTCGGTTCAAGATGTAGGAACTTGAACATCACCCAAGAAGCTCTGCGGAGTTCGATCTAAGCAACCTGCAGTCGTTCCGGCATCTGACCTTGTGTGAGGTTCAGAGGTCAGGGCCCTTACCCATAGGCTCCACAGTAGTTCCTTTTTGTGGTTCATATTTAGGATCCTATAAGGTAATCCCAAAATGGAGCCACAATGGAGCCTCTGCACATCCCCACACCATCTGCACTATTGACATCTTTGGGCACTTCTGTTGAGCCTGGGACCTCGTAGATCGCTGTCTGCTTGTGTCCAAGACAGTCAACTGCAACTCCAGCACCCAAAGGCCCGAAGACACACTGAACTCTGAACGCGTTTATAATCCCTTCAGCCCTGAACCCTGAACCATCTGACCCGACAGAGCCTAAACCGTGGAATTCCAAATGGGCGCAACCGCAAGAAAACGGACAGTACTCTGATCTTTGATACCAGACCCCCCAATAGGCATCCTAAACCCCAAGCCCTATGTAAACCCTTTGATAGTGAATCCCAGTAAGTTGGAGCATGGATTTAGGATGATTAGTGCTGGGATCCCCCCATACTTCACCTTAAGGGCATGAGCATAGTGATGTTCCAACTTTTTCTTCTACTGTAAGGGATCCTTTAAGGGTTCAGTTAAAGGGAACCTATCTATCTATCTATCTATCTATCTATCTATCTATATATATATATATATTTATTATTCTTATTCTTATTCTTATAATAATAATAATAATAATTATTATTATTATTATATATATATATACACATATACATACATATGTATTCAATTCCGACACTCCCTACTGCTTTCCGCAGGAGCTCCAACGACAGTTTCATCCGGATCGACACGTAGCCTCCTCCGAGGAGCCCCAGGTGGTTCTTGTTCCGGGCTTAGGTTTAGGGCTTGGGGTTTAGAGGATTTAGGTTAGGGCTTAGGTTTAGGGTTTGGGGTTTAGGTTTAGAGGATTTAGGTTAGAGTTTAGGTTCAGGGTTTATAGGTTTGGGGTTTAGGTTTAGGGTTTAGGTCAGGGTTTAGGTTTAGGGTTTGCTTCAGTTTAGTGTAGGGCCAAATGAGGGCTGTTCCTAGATTCCCTACAAGCCAGATTGTCGAACTATGAATGGCTGGACATGGCGTGATGGGCGTGATTTTGGCGGCTGAGGCTGAAGGGGTCCAAAGTTTAACGTTGGGATGGGGTAATCACGGGTAATCCCCAAATAGCAGGCCTCACAAGAGGGATCCTCAATCCCACCTAATTACACTTTTGAGGCCCCTTTTGAGGGAATGTCGGTGCCCACCTGGATTCTGACAGCATCACGATCTGGATACATCAGTATATGTATTGCACATTCCCGCAGTTAGTGCATTGATTATCCGCTTATAATAATTCTACAACCATACATACCTGAAAAGTCTATCAGCAGGTGCTGTAACAGTGGGTGTATGTGTATACACACATGTAGGGATGAACCCGCAATGCGACGTGCTGGAACGTAGCACAACAGATATTCCAAGGCAGGGTAGGGCAACGTCGTGTAACACAATGTAGCACAATGCTTCTCATGTGCGTGGATCAGTCAAAAGTGAGCAAGCAGAGGTGTGTAGTGTACTGTTTGTGATGTAGTGTGTTTGCAGGGCAACACGTGGAAGACAATACATCCTTTTTCCAGTTCGGCTTCTAACTCAAAGAATACAACAGGAAAGCAACCGATACTGATGTGCGGCCGCTGCATCCTCTATCCGACTCTATCCACAATCCTGAGGCCTGTTTGGTCATCACTGGGCCGCTGAAACCAGCGTCTATCTTCCCCGGCCATTTGCATGCACCTGTATGGTGCAATGTTGCAGACACCTACGCATGCACGTAGGCACGTAGTTATGCACGCGCGCTTTATAAGGTATTCGTAGAAGGCTCATGTTGCAGGCAAGTTTCTCGTCAATCATGCCGCATAATCGCCTTGACTAAACGAAGCTACCTACGTGGGAGGAGGACAAGGCTGCAGCAGAGGAGCAATCTGCACGGGTGAACGAGGCTGCGACGGTCCCAGGATATTCCAGAGACAGAGTGGCCTTTGGCATTACACCTAGATTGAGGTTATCCAAGATACAATGACCCCTTTCCCAAGGGTACGGAGAGTAGTTTTGTAGGTTAGTATTCAGAAGAGTACCTAGACCCTCCATCTACCCTCTATTAGACCCTAATACCCTTAATTTGGGACCATATACCCCAATTTGAGGGTACAAGGAGGGTCCTGGTAGATGATCAGATTGGGTTCTTGGACTCTTAGGGCTTGGTCGACGAGTCGCCCCTCTAAACCCAAGAACCCTAAACGCCAGGTCAAGCTTCCGGAGCCCAACTTTGCTTACAGGGTTTTAGGGGTTTTAGGGGTTTTGGGGTTTCGGGTTTTGGGGTTTAGGGTTTTGGCGTTTAGGGGTTTCGGGTTTTGGGGTTTAGGGTTTTGGGGTTTTGGGGTTTAGGGTCTTGGGGTTTAGGGCTTATAAGGTTTAGGTTTATGGGGTGCTGGCCTGCAAGAATCTGTCCCCCCAGGACGCATTATGTTGCCCTAGGCTTCCAGGGACCTTATTATTGGGTCCTTAAGGGGTCTAGGGCACTAACTATAAGGTGCTTGGAAGCCTAGGGTTATATCGAAGTATATTGCAGTACGTGGTGTCAGATGACTGCATGTCGCCGTTTTTTGGCATGGGTGTTGTGAGTTTTGTGTGTTGGAGCTGTCGAACGCAAAAACCAGCCAGGACTGAAATGTGAGCTTCTGTGCTTGACACGGGCAATTCGGATCCTCAGAAAGTATTATTTGACCCCACGAATTTACGCGTTAAACCCCAAAGCCCCCTAAACCCTAAATCCTAAACAAAAAAATATTGGCTTTAAAGTTTAGGGTTTAGGGTTTTGGGGTTTATAAGGTTTAATTAAAACCCTAAACCCCCAAACCCGAAACCCTAAACCCTAAACCTTAAAGCCCATAGATCTCCAGAGGAGTATGGTCAGTTTGGGAAGCCGATCTAAGCCCCGAGCAATCTGTGAGCTTCCGAGAGACGGGGGGTTTAGGGTGTAGGGTAGTTTAGGCTTCCTCACTGCGAGGACGCACAAAACCCAAAACCCTGCAAACCCCATAATCCTACACGGTTTATGGGATTCTAAGTTAGGGATGAAGTTTGGTTTAATTTAAAAAAGACACACCTCAGGCCCTAAACTAAGCCCGAAACCCCAACCCTAAACCGTCGAACCCCTTTGGATCAAGAAGCCTCCATCTGTGAGAGTCAGAGCACCAAATCAGTCTTAGACCCCATAAGCCCTAACCCCCAAAACCCTAGATCCTAATCCCTAAACCCCGAATCCCCTAACCCCTAAACCCCTGAACCCTAAACCCCTATAATCCCTGAACCCCTAAACTCCTAAACTCTAAAGCCCAGTGAGACATTGCCCCAAGGTCGCGATCCTCAGGCCTCTCGGGGCCTGTGTTTGCGTGGGCTGCTTTGGTTAAGTTCTGATGTTTTGGCGTTGGGTGTGAATGTATGCAAGGATGTATGTATGTATGTATGTATGTATGTATGTCCGCGGTGGTGATGTGTGGGTGGTGCAGCGGTGGTAGTGGCACTTCGGTTGCTGTTGCACTCGTCGCAGCTGATGCCGATTCTTTGCTTCCACAAAACTCGGGGCGTTTAGGGTTTAGGGTTTATATAGGGTTTAGGGTTTAGATCTATTCAGGACGCCGCTGCGACGAGCAGAGTACTGGATGACGCCAGGTACTCAGCCTTTGTAGAGGTGGCCGGGCGAGTGATTCGCGCCAGTTCACAGCTACACATTCTTCAGGTGACGTAGTGATATCTTCATCATCGTCATCATCCGTGTCGCTCCCGTCGGTTCCCATCGTCTCGCGCCGAAGACGATGGTTGCGAAAACGGGCAGACAGTCATACAAGAAGCGTCCAATCAAAGTAGCAGTGGAGTTCTCGGCCTATCGATGAATCGCAGAATGACCACAGTTCTGTCACGGACCTTCCTTCACCTCCATCAATATGACATGTGTTCGTAATGAGTGCGCCGGATCTACGACAACAGCTGGTCGAGGTATCTCTGCTTATGTGGGGGATTGCCTTGGTGTAGCATGCCTGTTTTGGAATCCTCATCAGACAAGTTTCAAAGTACCAAGACTTCAATCAAGGCGCTTCGTAATTCAGAACAGCAGCCGCACATGATTCGGACTGACGGAAGGTTGTTTTCCGCCCACCTCCTGCAACCTAAGCCCCGCATATGAGTGCATGAGTCTAATCCAATTCCAACGATTGCCAACAGGAACCTGGTTAGGAAATACTTGGTTTTCGATAGGGCTCATTATCACAATGGTTCCTCTGTGCTGTTGTTTTATTGTCTGGCAGGCGTCGAGAATCCATCGTTTCTTAATCAGGTTTCAGTCTTGAACAAAGGATCAAAAGCATAACAAGGGGTTGAACCCTAAACCCTAAACGGGTACACGGTTGACTGCTGGGACGTCCTGAACGAAGCATGAGAAAGGAGGTTCATCGGCAAGATGCTCGCCTCTTGGGAACCTTTTGGTACAAGACTAGAACAACCGCATAAGATCTCAAGAAGCATATAGGACCTTTATTGAATCCTTATATCGTAGACTTATGGCAGCTCTAGTTCGCTCCTTGACGCCATGGCCACGACACACTACTGGAGGGCAGTTTTGCATGCTCATGGAGGGGATCAGGAGAAATTGAAGGACTTCGTCGCGGGACGCAGCGAATATTCATGAACTGTTAGTACTGTTAGCAAACGTTACCTGTCCGGTTGAGTTACCATGAATTGAGGGGTGCCAGCAAGGCATCGTGTGATTTGCATCACTGACCCCGCATGGTGAGTGTTGCTTTGTTCTCCCCCATGATGCCCACGAAGGAGTATATAGGATCTTTGATGATTGACGTGGTACGCTTTTTATTTAGAATCTGTTTCGAGTCATCAGTTGTTGACTTTAAAGTTGCTTATGCTACATGCTACCCCCGCAACGCTCTTCCAATCTCCCCCGTTGCACCAATGCCTTGCACAGCTGAAGCCCGCAGTACACTTTGCATCCTGGTAGACAAAACCCGGCTGTCTCCATATAAGATGGCATGCCTGAGTGTGTAGCATGTAGGGCGTAGGGTTTTTATCCTGGTATTTCTTGTCATCGCACATCAGAAGTGCTCATCATAAATTTCTTCAGCCGCACTGGCATCAACATCAGCATCCTTCTGCTCACATCTCTCATCCGTAACATCACCACGAAGTGAGTAGGTGCATCATAAGGCAGTGGCACTTACTTGCTTGTGACTGACATTGCCACATTAAGTCATCAGTCAGGAACATATTCATTATAGGAACAACAGCAGTATTAAAAATGAAACATTTAGTAACTCAAGAGCGCTATCGCAGCTTGGGCACTTGCTCCTACGGGATTTCCTCTACAGTAAACCCTAAGCCCTAAATTGAATAATTCCAGGCTTGGTGTTTTAATGCTGACTTGCCGTGCCTTGTTTCTGGCTCCGAAAAAGCCGAAAAAGAAACTTAGATCCTAAACCCAACAACCCTAACCCTAAATTAACCCTGAAGACTAAACCCTAAACCCTGAACCAAAACAAACTTAGATCCTAAACACTACTAGCCCTAAATCCCTGGCTGTCGGAATCAAAGAGCGAACTCTGCTCTTTGCTTCGTGCTGTAGGGTTTGGCTGGAAGCTCTTCTACTCAAGCACTTTATAAGCATGCCTCCTAGTTCAGCCCATATGGCTGTGGCGGCTGATAAAATCGCAACAATTCTGATACCAATCATAATCAATACGAACAGGAAAGTAGTCTAATGTTAGCGCTATATATGAATAACATTCGTGGTAGCTGGAGGAGGTCGTCGTCAAGGATGCAGAAATTGTTGGAATTCTTGGGGCTCTTGTGCTAACCATTACCGTGGCTGGGCTGGCCGTCGTCGATGCAAAGCTCGCCAAGTCCTCTTTGGTGCGGACTCTCTACGTGGCATTGGCTTTTTGCAGCTTCGTTTTCTCCTTGATATCGTTGATGATCTCCTCGCGGCTGTTGCTTTCAATCAACAGATTACCTGCCAAGGATGCTTTGGCCTGTCTTGAGGAGCTCGACCGGGCTGGCGCAGCACATGCTTACTGGTGGTTTAGCAGAAGCCTTCTATTTCTCTTATTTGCCGTGCTGATATCGGTGTACCTGCTGTACGATAGTCTCTGCTTTGCCATTTGCAGCATCTTCACGTTTCTGCCTTTGTGGATGATGTACCATCTGGTGTGGCCGATGATGAACTTCTCTCCTTTGGCAGCAGACAGCCGCGATGACACCTCCGATTCTGCTGATCCGGGAGACACATTGCAAAAATCCTCGCGCACGAGGTCTCGAGATTTGAATCGGTGTTGAAGTTGTCTGACAGCCCATCTAGGAGAGCCTGGATGGAAGCTACAAGTGCGGAGGAAGATTTTTGCGTGTGCGCGTGGAAGGAATCCGGGAAGGATGCTGTTGGACAAAGAGTCATACGGTTGATGATATAAATCCTGCATTACCCAGAAAAAGGAATATACCATAATTCTCATAGTTTAGGGTCCTCAAGGTAATGCAGGATTTCTATCATGAACAGTAGGAGATGCAGGCCCAGGAACAGGTCCAGGTCGCAGGAAGCTCCTGTTCTGTGAGCATGGACTTCGGGTAGGTTGCTTGGTGCAGATGTGCACGGTTCATTCATCCAGCCAGTTTCCCAAAGGCTCCAAAAAAGTACCTATATAGCAGGATGTAGGGTTATTATTTTTTGTTTATTATAATTATTATTATGATTATTATGATTACTGTCATTATTATTATTCTTATTTTTTAAGGAAGCATGAAAGTACTAATGACTCCTTGGGCTGCAAGCTGCTTAACGTGCACGCATGACCATGCAGTGGAACACGTGTCAGATGACACACCGATAGCTCTGGTATCGATGCCCCGCTGTGGCCTCGGCTGTTTGCATGCACAACCAAGCCAACCGCAAGGTGGTAAGGGAAACAGTCTACGAGTAGCGCATCCATCTCAACCAGAACATTACCTTGCGAAAACCTCCTGAAATAGCTTATATACATACATATATATATATATATTTTATTTATATATACATTATATATATATATTACATATATATATATACTGCATATATATATATATACGTCAGACAGAGGCAGCCCCAAGACGACCCTCGATTCAGGTTGAAGGGGCAAGCGGTCTTGCTGGAAGAGCAGCGCATCGAGGACTTGATTCCTGATCTGTGCAAAGGTTTTGGGATGCATTGGTCCGTGCAGTAGAAGAGCACCCGCGGCCTTTGACGTCATCACATGACCAGAAAAACAACATCGCATGACCGCGACCCGACTCGGAACAGAAAGATCAAGACATCACGGTTCTTTGAAGATAGACCACACTGTGACCACACCAGTAATGAGAACGACGAGCAATGAACATGACAGTTGTGCTGACAGGGCTTCTTTTGATTAAGATCGTGGAGGCGAGGGTTGGCGAGAGGGTGACCCTGCCCATGATGGTCATGGCTTTTGTTACGATCCAGACAGTGGTAGTGATAATTTATAGATGCTTGCAGTCGCGGCCATGTCGCTGATGATGATCGCGATGATGCCGATGCTGGCATTGGGGTCTGCCATTATTCGAAACGCTCAATGTAGCAGCCAGAATTTTGCTTGGGGCAGGGGAGTGGGGGGTCGAGGGAATTTGCAGGGAAACAGCCCGAAGCCTAAACCAACGCATTGGTGCATGAGTTTGCAAGGTGAGTCTGTCTGCTCCCTTGAACCTTGCACCCACAGCATTGAACACACGGGCCCCCAAACCCTAAACCCTAAACCCCTCAACCCTAATCCCTAAACCCTCAACGCCTAAAACACCCTAAACCCCTAAACCCTAAACCCACTTCTGCAGCAGCGCCCGAGGATGCTGCGACCATGATGGAGGTCATGGAAACTTCCGAAGAGCTCGACGAGGCGAAGAGCCAAGAAGAGGCTCGGTTTGAGTCATTGTACTTGGAGGCCCAGGGGACTTAGTAAGTGGGTTATAAGTAGAATTATGAGTACCCTAAATGGAGTTACCATAATTATAACCCTACTTATAACCGACTTACTAAGTCCCCTGGGCCTCCAAGTAGGGTGTAGAGCGGGTGTTTCAGGCGGTTAAGGGTGCAGGGTTTAGGGCTTAAGGGTGTAGGGTTTAGGGCTTATATAAGTTATTGTGTAGGGTTTAAGGGTGTAGGGTTTAGGGCATATATAGGGCTTAGAGGTTTAGAGGTTTACTGTTTAGGCTCGTGGTGCTTTCTCAATCGGTCCTGTGTGACTGAAGGTGAGTACCCGCTGCTGAATCGCCCAAAAAAACCCCTGTAGTCGTCATCTGAGACCAGGCTTCCAAGGCGCTTCATTCGCTGAAATTGGGAAGTCTTTGATTTGAGCCGGGCATACTAAGCTGCTTAAGGCTTGTAGGGGTTTCTTTCCATATCCGAAGCCAAAGCCCTGAGAGTCCCAGGCTTCAGCTCAAGTCCCATGTGGACACAGTATTCCTTCAAGAGACTGTGGCCAGGTCGATGAGATCCGAGCACGAAACAACTCGAAGGTGTGCCTGACATGATTCGATTAACTCGCAGAAATCCCTCAATGCTACACCCTCAATCTAAACCCTGAACCCTCTTCGTCTCTCTGGGTAGTTTGCAGATGCACTGTTACTGCTTGACTTGCGCTGCTCATTACTTGATGATCAAAGTGATGTATCAGTGCATTTTGGGGGCTACTTATCCATAGATGGCTTCTGAAGATCTTGCAAAGAACTGCGCTCACGCTGCTGTGGCATGTACATATAGGCATAGTAAAGTAGTGTTTAAAAGGGTTCCAGAGGGCGACCAAGATCACGAGAGAGCAATCTTTCCGTTTGTGCTATGTCCACCTGAGACGGTATGAGGTGAGATCAAGTACGCGTATCCACCCCGTTCAACATTGAGAGTTGACCTTCTGTTGGCTTTTATCAGCAGCAAGGTGAAAGAGCGTGGCTTGCAACACCGGGCCGTGCAGCCACCCCTACTTTGCTCTGACCCACGCTATCCACTTGAAGCCTGAGCCAAAGGGTCCTATGTACTGTTGTGCGGGGATACATCCCTAAACCATAATCAAGGCTCAGGATCCGAAGGTTTCGTTTCCGAGAGTGCGGCTCTCTACATTGAGGATTGCCGTAGTTTCGGTGTGCAAGGATCGGTGACCTACTATATGAGTATCTGGGTATGCATGGTCGCATGGTTAAAGTACTACACCAGCGATAATCGCTCTCATACTCTTAGTCCTATTCCTACTATGTAAACCCCAAACCCTAAACCCTAAACCCCTAACTTACTAACTATGTAAGCCTATACCCAGACTCGAAGCCACCTCGTACCCTAAACCCTGAAACCCGAAAGCCCTGAACAACAAGTGTTCAGGAACGGAGTGTTAAGCCCCGAGCGAAAAAATCCACCAGTGAGGTCTGAAAACCAAAACTTGGACCACCAACGTGCATGTATGTTGTGCACAACACTCCGCAATGAGATGCCGCTATAGTTGTCAACTCTGTGCTACGACAGCTCTAGAAAGCAAATATGCGACCAGAATCCTTTAGTAGACACGCTGACATTGGAACTTTGTCATGCAATGCTCCGAACAGAGCAGTCGGGCAAGAGCTCTCTCCGTTGGACATCGATTTCCGCCGGCTCGTCTGGAACGTAACAGCTTTGGTATGCAAGCGACAAGTATATAGTAGCTCAGAATCTAAGTTCCTCGTGTTTGGTGTTTCAGCGCTATGTCTTTGATGACACGCACACAACTGGTTATGCATCGTCAGATGCCCCAGCTGATTCATCGAAAGCTCTCTTTCAAACACCAACTACTCTGCCATCGATGAGATGTTCGGGCACTAGAAGCTTATTGACCCGTGCCTCCTACCACTGGGCTTCTTGCAGCTGCCATGGGCGGTGTTTCTCGGCTGTTTGGTGTTTCGGCTTGGCTCGGAGCGATGCCTGGACTCCAAGCTAGCACAGGTTAACACAAGCGATGCAAACGATGTAGCAACCAATAGGATTGTCGGGTCATGTGTTCATTTACCAGTTGATTTTTTCATGATCTCGACTATCCTTTGGATGTCGGGCTTCTATATTAATAATCCTTATTCTGATTTGGGAGAGTATCCCCCATAACAGTATGTGGGACCCTTTGGGTATTGAACTGCCGCCAAAAACTCTCGAGAGCCCCTGTATTCATGCGTGTATGTATCGTGCATGTTTGGGTGTCTATAGATATATATATATATATACATATATTTTTATGTATTTATTTATGTGTGTGTATCTATCTATCTATCTATCTATCTATCTATCTATCTATCTATATATAGGTGAATGTATAGGATGCGTATGTAAATAAATAAATATGTATATATATATACATACAGGCATACATGCATGCATACATGCATATACAGATACATACATACATATATATATATGTATATATATATATATACACGTATATATATATATGTAGATAGATAGATAGATAGATAGATAGATAGATAGACAGACAGACAGACAGACAGACAGGCAGCCAGATAGATAGAGACATGTAGATTTCACACAAACTCATCACTCCCAGAACAGACGCGACAAGCTAAGGCGTTTTCCGGCCCTCCGCCGAAAGTTACGCAGCGTGTGTTTTTTGATGTGGCCATCGCTGGGAAGCAGACTGGGAGGATGCTCCACTTAGACTTGGTGGCTTTAAGGTTCACGGATTGAAGGGTTTGGGGTCTCAGGTTTAGGGTTTAGGGATTAGGGTTTAGGGTTTGGGGTTTAAGCAGGGTTTCGGTTCAGTGTTCAACTGATTCAACGGAGCTTGGGTTTAGGATTTGATTTGGGTTGTGGCTAGTGGTATGGGAGGATGCCCAGCTTTGACTTGGGGGATTCAGGGTTGAGGGCTTAGTTTGAGTATATTTGGGGCTCTTGGGATATTGATTGAGGCGAGCTTTTGCGAGCCCTAATGAAGACGACGACGACGGTGATCATGACTATGTTGACAATGATGATGTGATGATGATGATGATGGTGATGGCGATGATGGTGACAAGGCTGATGATGACCGTTTTGCCGACGCCAAGCTAGATTAGTGGTGATAGCGAGTCTGTATGTATTCATTGCATTTCTGTAGGCAACTGTTGTCGTTGTTGCTGTTGGCGGCGGTGGTGGTGGTGGTGGTGCTGGTGGCGGCGGCGGTGTTGGTGGGTGGTTGGTGGTGGTGGCTGGTCGGTGGTGGTGGTTGATGTTCATGTTGATCAATCGCCAGGTGTGTAAGATGCCTCAGGAAAATGACCTGTGCGCACTGGTCGCGATTGCAGGCGGAAGACCAAAGACACGGCCGACGACATGCGAAACGGTCGTCTGTTCAAGCCACCTTGCCCGGCGCAGCCTGTGAGCCTGAGACGTAAGCCCCGAACCGGACTCTAATAGAATACCCATAGGCTCCTAAGTAGTTCCTTTTTATGGTTCATATTTAGAATCCTATAAGGTAACCCCCAAAAGGAACTACTAAGGAGCCTATGGGTAGAATAGAGTATGTAGAATTCGACTAGAACCCTAAAGAAGCACCCGAGAACCCAGAGACAAGCACCCCGAGAACCCTGAGCGCCTCAGGATCGTGTTCGGGCTCTACGGAGTCGCGGCAAAGGATTCCTTTTTAAAGGATTCCTGTTTTGTGCGTCTAGGGTGTTGTGGCATGATTTGCATGGCCTGGTGGGCATAACAATCTAAGTCTTCTGATGGTCGGGGGCAGCGCTTTTCAGAACTCCTTCAAGTCTGAATTCAATGCCGACTCATGCACCGGAGTGCAAATTCCGTGAACCCAAGTCACATAACTCTAGGTTTACAATTATTTTGACCTGCGGGCTACGTGACTTGAGTTCACGGAGTTTGCGCTAGTTTAGGACTTTCTTATTATTCCTATTAGTATTGGCATTACTACTCTTTTATACTGTCTTGTTATTTCAAATTCTTATTATGTAAGCTTCAACCCATGTACACCCGAAACGCCTCGTTCCCCAACCTCGCCTGTGCCTCAGCCCCTCCTCTCTTCCCAAAATCGGTCAGTCTATGGTACACGGCTGGATTTAGAACCACACGCTTCTGAATTCAGATCTGTAGGGTCGCTTCTGAATTTGGTTGGTAGGGAGCGAGGCAGGCAGGTGAAGGACCGAGGCAGAGACGGAGAGGCGGGGCGTCTTACGCCCTGCCGCAGAAGCCCGATTCTATATCCCATTCACAGGCAAGCTTACACCTTACCGGAAGCATCTTCAAAGTGCCCAAGGAGAGCACGTGCCTAAGACCGTGGCGAACTTCGAAGCACTGTGCAAGTCCACCTCCCGGCTGTGCGATTTTTGTCTAGTGTGTGCCGGGAGTTTTGGACCTGATGAGACTGATGATCGAGAGCATGCATGATAACTTGTGGATGGTGGTGGCGAATGATGGTGCTTTTCGCTTCAGTGATCTGATGATGACGTTGCCGTTGTTTTTCATTTTCCCTCCTACCTTCGCTGCTGCCACTGCTGCCTACGATCACCACTGCCGCTGTTGCTACTCCTGTAGCAGCAACAACGGCAACAACAGTAACTGGCGCTGCTGCTGCTACCGCTCCTGCTCATACTCCTGCTCCAGCTACTGATACTGATACTGATACTGGTACTACGGTTACCAGCACAAGTAGTGCTAGCAGTAGTAGCAGTAGTCGTCGTCGTCGTCGTCGTCGTAGTCGTCGTAGTAGTAGTAGTAGTAGTAGTAGTGGTGCTAGTAGTAGTGCAGCAATAGTACTGTAGTCGCAGTGGTAGTAATGGTACAACAACAACAGCAACAACAACAACTACTACTACTACTACTATTATTACTACTACTACTACTACTACTAGTACTACGACGACGACAACGCACTACGTACTACTGCTGCTGCTGCTACTACTACTACTACTACTACTACTAGTACGACGACGACGACTACGACTACTTCTACTTCTACTTCTACTTCTACTTCTACTTCTACTTCTACTTCTACTTCTACTTCTACTTCTACTACCACCACCACTACCACTACCACTACCACTACTACCACCACTACCACTACCACTGCCACTGCCACTACCACTATTACTTCTACTACTACCGCCACCACCACCGCGACGACTACTACTACCACTTCTCCTGCTGCTGCTGCGACGACGATGACGACTACCACGACGACTGAAACTGACACTGCCACCGCGACAGAGACTGCTAACTGACAACTCCTTACTGCTTGCTGCGCACCGCTTTCTGCTGCTACTACTGCTGCGTTTGCTAAACCCACTGCAACAACAACCGCCGCCGCGACTTGCTGTTCTTCCTGCGACCAGCTTGAAGGGAATTCGTCTTCACGAGTCACAGTTATAGTAGCTACGTGCTCGTAGCGTGGTAGTGCCAGAGTGTGGGTAGTAGTACTTAAACTCAGTAGTTGCACCTTATAAGCCCTGATTTAGCCTAAGCCAGTGGCTTCAGGTGCGACAAAGGGGCTCCGCTGTGCTATCGGGGCACTCCCTTCCACCGCCACTCGGCGACTGCCTGAATCCCTTGCTTCCATGTTCTGAGTTGGGGTGAACTGTGCCTGGTTCAGGGTTTAAGAACTAAACCCTAAACCCTAAACCCTATCATTTCCTCGGAGGGAAGCCCCGTGCTCTTTGCATTTGCTGCCGGACTGAAACTTAACTTTCACTTTGCTTGTTTCCGCTGAAGTTGGAAACATTCGCGTATCACAACAGGTACCTATAGACTCCATAAGCCTCATATCCAACGTATGCAGCAGCACCAGTTTCCGGTGGCCGTCAAGGGCACGAGAACGAAAGATATACTGTCTCTGCATGCCCTTTTCCCGGGATAAGATCTAGTAATAGTGAGACTGGGCTCGATCGACCCGTGAATATGTGCTTTGATGTCATGTCTGCCAGCTGTCCTGCTTGCTAGGATCCAGTTTAGGGTACGCAGAACTTCGCATATGCTGACCTGAAGCTTCTTGGTACCGTGGCTCGGTGAAGGGCAAATCACCTAGATGTTGAAGTCATCTCAGACCTCTTTCCCTGTCACCACTTCGACATCGTATTCAAGTCTTTTCCGATAAATCAAGGTACGTACATTGTACATCTTTCGGACGACGAGTCTTCTGCATTTCTGCAGTGCACCGCACGTGCGCAAGTGCTGCCTGTAGTCCCTCTCATGTGCTTGGCAGCCGCAGTTTGGGACAAGGGATTGATCAGATTTCTTCAATTTTTTCTATCCGAAGACTCTTCCTGTGAGGCATCATACCGGGATTCATGGTACAAGGGGGTGACACCACCAATGGTAATGGGACTGGCGGAGTGTCCATCTATGGTGGACGCTTCGAAGACGAGCAGCCGCTTGGCAGGGTTAGTTGCGGTTGGTTTAGGGGGTTGGGTCGTCGGAAGGGCAGGTCGAAACTGACCTCTTAGCCCCACCTCTAGGCTTTTGGAGGGCGTTTACCGTCATACTCACCACATAAGCCCCAGCGCGTCTCTAGAATCCAGCACTTCCTCACGCCAGCCTCGGGTTTCATCCGCCTGCTAGGCCTGTATAACTTGCCCTTATGCCCGGAAGATCTCAAAGGCTATCTGGCTGGGAGTTTCCGAAAATGGGCGGGGGTACCTCACTTTGCGGTCCTTATAACAAGGATCCTACTATTTAGGGTACCTTGTTTTAGGGTCCCCTATCTTCGGAAATCCTCCTTTTTGGATTTAGGGCTAAGGGTTTAGGGTTGCTGTGAATCCGAAGACCAATCAGCGACAACACAGACCCAACCGTTCAACCCCCCCCCCAGCCCCAAACCCCTTCACCCTGTCCGCGGCACGTCCACAACACCAGAAGCTAGTCCCTAAACCCTGAACCCTAAACCCTAAACCCTAACAGTGAGATCGCTTAGTAAAGCCTAGCAGAGGTAGGAACTCCGAAATCCGCGAAACCCTGAAAGCCCACAGCCCGAAAGCCCCAAACTTCACACCCAACGCCCTCGAACGCTAGAGTTCGAAGGCCATTGAAACCCGAACCCTAGGCTTCCAGGGACCTTATTATTGGGGTCCTTAAGGGGTCTAGGGCACTAACTATACGGTGCTTGGAAGCCTAGGGTAAGCCTCAGGCCCTGATCTGGCGTTTTGGGTTTGGGGTTTCGGGGAACCCTAAATCCTACCTAGAAAGCCAGTTTACCATAATGTGGGGTAACTGTTGCCCCTTATTCCTTTAAAGTTGTATATATTTATGGGCAACTTGGCTTTCCAGGTAAACCCTAAACCCTAGCTTAGGGTTTAGGGTTGGCCTCTTCTTGGAAGGTTTGGAGTGTCGCACAACAAACCCGGGCTGCTGAGCATGGCGAATGTGGCCCGGTCTCAAGAGTCCTGGGTTTAGGGTATATAGGGTTTAGGGGTTTACGGTGTCTGGCCATGTAGGGTTCATGGGTTTAGGGCTTTAGGGTGTGCAGTTTGGGGTTTAGGGTTTTAGGAGGTTTGGGGGGTGCAGGGTATACGGAGGGTCTGGGTCGACCCAACCAACCTCTAATAATATGGTCAATTATATATAATATATGATGAGCTCTGCCATAACATTGAACAGATCGTTAACCTTTCCTTTTCTGGGCTAGGATACTAAGCCCGTAAGCAGAGGGCTCCAAGGGCCCTTGGGTTTGCGGCGAGCCTCACGGGTTCTGTGATGCAGAGTGACTTACATAGCGTGGAGGTCTGAATACGGTAACTAGCAAAAATGCGCGTCATCCCGTTACAGCCCCTATAATCATCATTCATGTGCTGCCACGTACCCCCAAGGGCTAGTCTAGCTAAGTGGAGTAAACGAGCATTGGGCTTAGGGTTGAAGTGGCTTTGGGGCCGTGTACCGTAGGGGTAAAGGGCTCAACTTTTAGGGGCTTCTGCGATTTGTAGGGCCCGGGTCATGGAGGCTTTTGGGCTAGGGTCTAGGGTAGTGGGCACAGCTTAATGGGCTTAGAGTGTGCAATTGGGGCTGGGGCTTGGAGTTTGCAAGGTTATGGCTTGTTGTCTGGAGTCTAGTGTACAGCTCGCGGAGCTGATCGATGCCGAGATCCTTAGGCAGCTGTAAACAGCGCCTGTGTACATTCTACGCGCCCTCAAGACACCTGCAGTCTTACCTATAGTCTCCATTGTAGTTCCTTTGCTTGGTTTAACCAATTCTAGATTAAGGATCCTAAATTAAAATAAGGTAACCCAAAAAAGGGAACTACAATGGAGACTATAGGTAGATGAGAATACCAAACAAGAAGACGGACTTCTCGTGGTGTCGCTGTCCTACATGTGAAGGTCCGAATCCCACAGTACGCCGGACTCCGGGAGTTCAGGAGGCGCCCTTATCATAAAGCTTGACCCAGTAGCCTCTGACCAGGCATGAGGTTTGGGGCTTAAGGTTCATAAGGTTGTGGGTAAAAGACTTACGATTTGTGCTTTTTAAGGTTTGGTGGGTTGGGTTTGGTCGGAGGATTTAGGTAAAGTTTGCACGGCATCGTCAAAAAAGATTCGAGGCGTTTAACCTGGCGGATGCTGTAGCGGTGTCTATAGGGTTTAGAGTTTAGGATTCCGCAACCCGGCTCAGGCTGGCCCGAACACAAACGGATCCCAGTTCTTCATTACGACCGCGCCTGCATACCATTTGGATGGCTGCCCCGCAGAATGGTTGGCCAGTGCAGCAGTGTTTGTAGATGGAGGGGTGCAGAGCGGTTGTTCGTTTGTTTTCCTCGTTCTTAGCTTCGAGATGCGATGTCCGAAAGTCAACACCCGCTCTTCGAATGGATATGAGTCATGAGCGGTTAGGATTCCCATTATGACGAAGCCCTAAACCCCCAAGCCTAAACGCTAAGCCGTAGCATTGTGTCGGAGCCTTCATCGCTTCTTCTTGGATATTTGACAGGGTTTCTCGTCATAAACGCTTCTAGGGTTTAGGGTATACCAATATTTCTCCTTAGGAAAGACTCTATTCTACTTAATGACAGCCTTAATAATCACTCCAAATCTTGAATCCCCAAGACCGTGAAGTGCTGACTTTGAACGCATCTTAGGGTTTAGGGCTTATAGGGGCTAGAGAGTAGCATCGGGGCCTTAGCAACTGTGAAAGCGGCTTCCGGGCACATGTTCTGGTCTAGGATTTAGGATTTAGGGTTTAGGGTTTTAGTTTATAGGGTTCAGGGATAAACATGACACAAGCAATCCGCTCCCCCGAGTAACAAAGACCACCTGCCGCAATGCGCCCCAAGAGGAGAGCCTCGGGATCCTAGATAGGCGAACTTTAGGGGTTTAGGGTGCCTGATCTATGTTCTTTCTGTTGCATACCCTAAACCCTAAAGCCTACCCAGATTCGGAAGATTTGACCATTCTGCAGGGTTTAAGCTTTGACTTGTCTGCGGAAGACGAGCAGTGTGCCTCTGCGTGTGTGCGTGTGTGCGTGCGTGTGTGTGTGTGTGTGTCTGTGTGTGTGTGTGTGTCTAAGCTAGCCTTTCGAAGCCTCCTGGTCATCATTAAGTAGAGCTTAATTGAATAACTTGTTGCTTCGATCATTGTTTCATTCTGTGCAAAAGACCTTGAACCACAAAGGCTACACAGAAGACCTGCTTAGTTAACGTAGTAACCGTGTTACGTAATGGTTATGGGGGGTTACAATCGAGATCGTGGATTACTCTTTATCCCCGACCTGTTCAAACTCACGCCCTACTGCGAGAACTCTTCCATGGCTCCGTCAAGGCAAGCATGTCGTCTTTGGCGAGGTGCTGGAAGGCAGAGTTTGTTGTAGTACCTCGTTTGACTCCACTCATCGGTAGATCTTGTGTAGACGACAGGCGTTTGGGAGGGTTATATTTGCGAGAACCAGACAGCACCATCTTCTAAAATTCGGTCCCTAATGCTCCCCAGCCGAGGCCCTAGTCCTCACTCAGGACGACTTGAAGTCCTAATTCAGGTTAGACTCTTGGGTTCAGGGACCCTGTGTCTATGATTGGATGTTGCTTTGGGGAGGTTTTGTCCCTTGGGTCCTTGTGTCATCTGATAATCAGTACCACTAAGCCTGCGAACTCCAAGCCGGATCCTGCATCCAAAGCCCCCAGACAGTGTGTAGAGTTTAGGGTCTTGCGTAGTCAGCATATTCTCTTTAGAGCCCCTGATACTCATAGTATAAGATAACCCAAAAAGGCCCTATTCCAGTCATCAACTCCCCTACTTTACCCAACTCGCAATAAAGATACTGACCTCAACCACGGGTTCTCTGATTTTCCATCTCTAAACCCCGAACCCTGCATAAACCCTATCAGCCCTGGCGCGCTGAGGCCTTTTGAAGCCCTTACAGCCTACGATATCTCAACCATGAGTTCGATATCCAGAATGTATGGGCCTTCGTATACCCCCCGGCCCCTATGATTCACTGTGCAGAAAACTCGGAACCCTAAAAACCTTGCAGAATCCACAAAGAACCTGTTAATTGCACCCATAAAAGAGCCCTCTTCTCACTAGGCCCTAAACCCTCAACCCTAAAACCCGAAACCCTAAACCCTAAACCCGAAGCCCTAACCCTAAGCCTAAGCCCGAAACCCTAAACCCTAAGCCTTAAGCCTAAACCCTAAACTACTAATCCCTAAACCCTAAACCCGAAGCCCTAAACCTTAAGCCTACACCCTAAACTACTAATCCCCAAACCCTAAACCCTAAGCCCTAAACCTTAAACCTTTGCCTGCCCCAATGTGGGCTTCGGAGCCGCCGCGACGAAAAGGGCCCTTAAAAAAAAAAAAACCTTAAGCCTAAACCCTAAACTACTAAACCCTAAGCCCTAACCTTAAGCCTAAACCCTAAAGTACTAATCCCTAAACCCTAAACCCTAAGCCCTAAACCTTAAGCCTAAACCCTAAACTACTAATCCCTAAATCCTAAGCCCTAAACCTTAAGCCTAAACCCTAAACTACTAATCCCTAAACCCTAAACCCTAAGGCCTAAACCTTAAGCCTAAACCCTAAACTACTAGTCCCTAAACCCTAAGCCCTAAACCTTAAGCCTAAACCCTAAACTACTAATCCCTAAACCCTAACCCAAAAAGTCTGCAATTGCGGGAGGAGAGCAGGTCGTGAAAGCCCTGGAGTCCCACGGTGTGCTCCTCAGTTTGGGTTGAGGGTTTTAGGGTTTAGGGTTTAGGGTCGAAGGATTTTAGGGTTTAGGGTTTTAGGGTTTAGGGTTGCAGGGTTTTAGAGTTTGGGGTTTAGGGTTTTAGGGTTTTAGGGCTTGAGAGTTTTAGGGTTCAGAGTTTTGGGTTTTAGGGCTTAGGGCTTTTGGGTTGAGGGTTTAGGGTTTTAGGCTTGTAGGGCTTTAGAGTTTTGGGTTTAGGGTTTTAGAGTTTAGGGTTTTAGGGTTTGGGGTTTAGTTGTTTTAGGGTTTTAGGGTTTTGGGTATAGAGTTTTTGGGTTGAGGGTTTAGGGTTTTAGGGCTGTAGGGCTTTAGGGTTTAAGGTTTAGGGTTTCGGGCTTTGGGTTTTAGGGTTTAGAGTTATGGGTTTAGGGTTTTAGGCTTTAGAGTTTTGGGTTTAGGGTTTTGGGTTTAGAGTTCTGGGTTTAGGGTTTAGGGTTTAGGGTTTATGTAGGGTGTAGGGCTTAGGTTTGCGAGTCCCTTAATTAAGTTTGGCTATATGGCGGGATTGAGGTTTGGAGTTTAGGGCTTCAGGCGTACAGCTTAGGAGGGGGAAGAGGAGGTTTCTTTTCCACCATAATTTCTCCTTATTGAGTGTTCTTGAGGGATTCCCTCTTTCCAAAAGGCGTGCTGAGGCAGTCACTTATTGCCAGGCAAACCGATGTTTGTATAGTCATGGAATGAAGAATTGGACAGCACATGGCGCACCATTCTTGTGGGAACGTTTTGGCAAGAATGATGGCCTCAACACAGTTCGTGGCAATCATACCGTAGAGGCATATTGACCCGTGACACACGTAAACTAACGTGACCGATTTCTAAGAACAGAGCGACAGACAAGCATTGATGCTACTCGTGATGAGAGGAATATTATCATTGTGAGGTCTGCGATTTCATGTGAACATGGGCGATGTCAATGACGATAATGCTCAAAACATGATGCTTCAATCGATGACGACACTGATACTTATACGCTGCCGCTGCATCGACTGCAGCACCTGCAGCTGCTGCTGATGTTGATGATACTCCCACAACCGCTATGGCCGTTGTTTCCATTGCTTCCGGTGTGCGAAGTTGGGTAGACTCAGTTTCCGGCAGAGCAACACTGTCACTGTTTCCAAGAAATGCTAGATTTGAGAAGAGCATGTGCAGCTGTAGTGGGGCTGCGGCTGGTGGCCGCCCTTCATGGCGGGCTAGGAGAGGGGTGATCTCTGTGTGTGTGTGTGTGTCTGTGTGTGTGTGTGTCTGTGTGTGTGTGTGTGTCTGTGTCTGTGTGTGTGTGTGTGTTTGTTTGTGTTGGGGTTGGGACAGGGATACGATTCCATCGTGGCTGCCCCGCCTCTTAATTGGGCTCCTTCCCGAACACATCAATCAACTTGTTGACCAGCTCTGCTCTACGAAGCACTGGGCTCGTTCGGCCCCGAAGGTTTGTGCACTGTCCATTTAATCGTCAGATGAGACAGCAAGTGGGACAGGGAATACAAGTCGTCTACAGGGTTTTGGGTCACGAACTACGAAATCTGCGCGCGGCCTTTCATGCAGAATCACGCATGTGGTGATTCACCCTGAACCCTACCCAAAGGCCCCTAAGTAGTTCCTTTTTATGGCTTCTATTTAGAATCCTATAAGATAATTCCAAGAAGGAACTACTTAGGGGCCTATGGGTAAACCCCCGTGTAGCTTTCCTTGTCTGCCGAAGAAGTGCTTTGAGGTACTTCCTCAGGGCGGCCGTTAGAGAAGGCCACCATCTTCGACTGCGGTGCCCTGGTATGGCTACTTCAGTCGAGCCCTTATAGAGCCCGTCCTAGGGCATCCCCTAACAATAACTAAGGCCCCCATCGTAACTAGACGGATCCTGGTTCCTCTAAGGGCTCCTTCCGGGAGCGTCATGTTGGAGAAGCTCACTGTATTATTTGGTCCACCCCAATTACGTCAAAAGCGACAGCATGGCAAACTGCATGCCGATCAACAGCACTCGTTCGAGTCACACTATGGCTCCGCGGAGTTCAGGGCACATAATCAGAGTATTACAGCCAGAATAGTAGCAGGAACAGCAACAATAGTAGTAAGATAAGCAAGTAGTGCCAAAGGTAGTGAGAATTGCAGTAAGAACGGCACGGGTCACAGTAATAACGCTGCCACCTCGTGGACCGGAACATGCTGAAAGCTGAGGCATCCTGCCAGACATCGAGTGATACGAAACTGCGCGATGTGGCACCTGCAGAATTTCGGCTGCAGAAGACATCCCGCAAGTTGTTACAAATCCGACCAATACACGCGCCTGATATGTCATTTGGTTGTCTGCCCAGTGCCGGACAGTGCAAAAGCCGCTTGTCCAACCATGTTCAGTTCAAGGATCATCATCATCATCCTCATGCTCATCCTCATCCTCATCATCCTCATCATCATCATCATCACCCCACACCTTGCAGTTCACCCTCATTGTCAGTAGCTTACTTTGGCGGCTGAATTTTGGAGCAGCTGTGTCGAAATCGTAAGAACCATAGACAGTATGATACTTGATACTTGTAACGCGCAAGAACATGAATGTCGTAATTGGCAGTGCCGGAGACCAGTGATTATGTCTGCAAAAAGAACTCGTGCGACCAATGTTGGCTGTTCCAGGTGCGGGCAGCGCGTCCTTGGTCCAGACAGTGAGGGCTTGCTGGCAGCCATTGTAGCTATAGTGCTGTCAAATCCGCCGAGGTTGCGGCGCCGGCTTTAAAATGACACGGGGCCAGTATGCAGACCTGATACCCCTTATGGGTTACTTTATTACATTGGCTGCGTAATAGACCCCAGAGCCTTATTCATTCTAATTGCACAGGCCTCTATCCGACTCTCTGTTATTTTGCTCCGGAGCAATAGTAATAGCCCATGGTCCGTTTGCTTTCTTCTGATTTGCTTCACATTGTACATTGGAAGGCGGCGTTGTCATGCCCATCCCATGGAAATGCCCGGCAACTGCCCAGAAGTTCATAGCCTTCACTATACTCCAGGACTTTTGCTGCCTAAACTTAAATTTAGCCTTGTGAGGCTGCCTGGGTCAAAGCTTGAACCGTTCCGGCCTAAAGCCCAATCCCAAGTTGCTAACCCGAAATGGCTCCCCAAAGGGCTATTTCTCAAGCCACAAGCTCCACAATTCCGGACCCTGGCACCCCACTCCCTGCATCCAAGTCGTAATCCCAACCTGCTCAGCCGCAATAACCCTAAACCCTACACCCTAAACCCTAAACCCTAAACCCTGACCCTAAACCCTATTCTTGTAAACTGTCATCCGTATAGATCTCAACCCTGAAGCAGAGCCCCTAAACCCTAAACCCCAAGCTTCAGCAGTAATGTAGCGGCCAAAGCAATTAGCAAGATTACTCCTTAGGCTCAAGCGTTCCCTGACAGTGGCCCAGAGTCCTTGCAGGACGTTGAAAGGATACCGTCACAACCTTGTCCTAGGTGTTGTATACTGTCTTGTTTTCTGTGGTCTGCGGCGCCTTTCCTGACCTCCAAGACCTCAAAAGATCCTACTAAACCCTGAGCCCCAAACCCTTGACCCCTAAAACCTTCACCCTAAACTCGTAGCCACTAAGCCCAACTGCCTCGACCGATCTCTTGCCAGATCCGTGCAGTCGAAGCAGAGCTCGCCAGTCTCTTTAGCAAGGAGGACTGCAGAGGGGGCATCTAGGGTCCTTAGATTTTTGTAAATGGGGTTGTGAGACACTGTTAGATGAACAGTACAATGTCTGCAGGTTGATGTCAGGTCACAAAAGCCCTTTGTTGCGAGTCAACGCATTGGGTAGTGACGGCTCTCGTTCTTTGGTAGGCGACAGGTCCAAGGTATCAGTCTAGCGCACTTATCATGCTTCTTGTCCGGATGCCAGCTCATGGACGCCGATTCAGTATTTTCCGGAGTCACACCCACATCCATCAGCAGCTTCGTAATTCCTGCCCCTTACAGCAGATTCGGTTGATGCAACCCACCTTCTCGATTGAACACGAGTACATACATGTCAATCTTACATTTACATGATTACCTGTGCC
This sequence comes from Symbiodinium necroappetens, assembly GCA_905231915.1. NCBI lineage: Eukaryota > Dinophyceae > Suessiales > Symbiodiniaceae > Symbiodinium > Symbiodinium necroappetens. The sequence goes on along the minus strand of CAJNJA010012119.1, from coordinate 11,222 downwards.
TGTGGTTGTGTTCGCTGATCATTGCCTCGGTGATCGCATCATAGCGCCGGTGTTTGTGTCTAGCAGTGCCAAAACCATAGCCGAAACCCTAAGCCCTTGTAACAGCACTCATCGAGGTGGTCGCATCATCGCATCGCTACCCTCCCTGCACTCATAAATGTCAACNNCCCCCCCCCCCCCCCCCCCCCTTGTCCCCCTCCCTCCTTCCCTCCCTCCCTCCCTGCCCTGCCCTGTGCCGCCCTCAGCATGCTGCGTTTTGTTAACGGCACGGTTTGATGTAATAATCCCTAAACCCAAAACCCCAATTCGAGAAGCGTCTAGTCGGATTGACCTGATCTTGCTGTCCCTTTGGTGCCGTGTTTTGTTTGTCCCTGAAATGAGCGGACGGCATCTTGCTCCAAACGACATCTAAGTCAAGGCTGTAGATTACCCCTCTTTAGAAACCTATGGACCACCTTTGTATGCTAGATTGACAGATGAAAGATCTGGTGGAAGCAAGCACTGGCCAAAATATGCTTGAGCAACTGCATCGTGCGGCTACACGCTGTTATGGTTGATGATATAAGGTTGTTCCCTCCTTATATGGACTTCTTACACTTGCTACAGCCATGAAATCCACAGGCCTAAACCCTGCAGGCCCAGGCCGAACTTGGTGGCATCTCCTGTTCGAGTGCAGACTGTATCGGCTCACAGGCGGATTCGTTAGGGTTCCAGGCTTAGGGAAATGTTGACCGGTGTTACAGTTTGCCGTCCCTTCAGACCTCCTGCTTTGGGATTGATCATCCCTGGACTCTAAGCCCTAAGATTTCAGCCGGATATCAGAAATGCCGCTAAGTCTCATTGTTCGCACCAGCACCTCAGCCTAGGTTCCAGACCTTGCAGCCTAAACTGCCCACAGCACCAGAAACCCGCAGCGCCAAATAGCCCAAACAGAAGGTTACAAAGCCTACAAAACTTAAACCCTCCACCCTGAATTTCAAGTGGCTGCCTCTGGGAGCCGCGGCGGGCCCTCGCAGGACTCCTCCGTCGATTGAATCTTGTTGTTGTTGGGCTTTTGCAGGTTTAGGGTGTTTTGGGTTTAGGGCCGGGGGTTTTGGACAGATACGACGGGTTTGTATCATGGTTCAGGGGGCTGAGGGTTTACACAGCTTAGCTACAAGCCTCGGAGGTTCCGGGCAGCCAGAATAGTGTTCTCTAAACAGGTCTTCCACAGTCCGATAAGCATGAGAAAAGAGCACCACTCGATGTTGCATGTTTACATCTTTATATACATACATACATATACCTACATTTACAGTCCTGTTTCTCCACACTATCAGAGTCTGGTACTTCCGCTACGGCGACCCCGGACCGGTAGAAAAGTTGCTGTCATCGTCCCCGAACCCAGCACCCTAAATCCCAGACCTTTCATAACCTCGAACCCAGACTACTGAAGGATGCAGTTTGCTCGGCGCGAGGCGAAAGAGCGCGTGGAGCTCAGGTTCAACCCTAACCCCCAAGCCCCTAAACTCTAAAACCCGGAGTCTCAAAACCCTTCAACCCTGAACCTTTAAACCCTAAACCTTTAAACCCTAAACCTTGAGCCGCTAGACTCTAAACCCCCACAGCCGCATGGTTCGTGCTCTTGGTTTCGGGGGCTCTCCGATCTTTTGACTCTTTGTAAGAGGGCATGGTTCTGGGACAAGCAGGTTGTAGGCTTTAAGGGTTTAGGGTTTAGGGCTTAAGCTTAGGGTTTAGGGGTCATTTTAAGGTTCAAGTTTTGGGTTTAGAGTGAAAGTTTGGGGTTTAGGGTATATCGGCTGCATGTTTCTTACTTACCTAGGTCAAGAGGACGGGATCCTGGGACAAGGTTCGCCTTCATGGGTCTCCATGCTCAACACGTTTAGCTCTCCACATTACGGGTCCCTTTTTGGTGTTTTTTTTGGTATAAGGGTGCCGTACTATATTGGGGACCTAAAGGGACCCTAATTTAGAAAACTACCCACGTTGAGACCGTTCCTCTCTCCGGTTTTCGACGTGTTTCTGCTCTTGTGCCCCGAGCCGAGCTATTGTCAGCTTAGTATACAGGAAGACTTTCCGCCGTATGGACTTTACGTTCGGGTTTAAGGGTTTAAGGGTTTAGGGGTTAAGGGGTGTAGGGGTTTAGGGGTATAGGAGTTTAAGGGTTTGAAGGATGTTTCCAGGAAGACTTCTCAGCCTGTCTCGGATTGTTCTTGCAAGGTGTGGTACTAGTACGAATACCAATTAGTTTTTCTGATACTAGTACGGTCTGATACTTAAACTTATGCTGTTACATATAGGAGCACGAATACGGATGCGAATACAGATGCTACCACCAAGACTAAAACTACAACTAAGACTAAGACTAAACTACTACTACTAATAATATTTCTACCATCACTAATATCCCTATTGATCTTCATACTCACACGAATAGTAATACTATTACTACCACAATATCATTACTATTGTTTCTAATATGATTCATATCTACGACACTCGTTGAGAACATACAAGAAAACACCACCCCCGGTACAAAGTAAAGAGTCCTGAGCCTTAGAACCCCCTAAATTGTATACTGCCGAGGCGTTGACTTGGATCCTCTCCGAGTGCTTCACCTGCGCAACATGTGCTCGTGGCTGCCGGCAGCGGGCGAGGAGTTTAAACTAGGGCATATAGGAGGCGGCCACACCACACTAAGCTCCTAAAGCCCTCAAACCTACATTCCTTAACCCACCATTTCGATTAAAGTTAGCAAAATCGGTGGCCGCTAGTCTGGCTTTCGGGGCACCCAAAACACCCTGCCTGTAAGTGTTCTGCAAGAAAAACAGGCAGGTCTGTCTTCATATCCCTCGTGGCTTCCCCAGAAGGTGATAGGTTATGTAGTTGCAAAGAGCTACAATGCAGCTGGAGCGCTATATGCTATAACTGTGACAACGAAACTGACAACGAAACGAACAACAGTAATGGTGTTTCTGGCCGTGCCTAACATCAGCAGAACAAGCACGTAGTTCTTTCAGTATTGTGTCTTTTTGGCCCTAAACCCTAAACCCTAAACCCTAGACCCTAGACCCTAAACCCTAAACACACCAGGCCTCGACCCCAAGTTGCTACCCATTCTTCATCGAAAAGGGGGTGTGACTCTCCTAGGTAGTATTAGGGAGACACCTTAAAAGGGGACCCTTCTAAACCCTACTTGTGGCTCTCTTACAAGGGACCTTGGTTTAGGGTTTAGGGTTTAGGGTTTAGGGGGGTCTATATCCCCAGGGGTCCCCTTAATCCTCGCTCCCGGTCTCTGAGGCGAAATGAGAAGGAATCCCGGCTCACTCAACACAGCGAGACGCTTAGGAGTTGCTTCGAAGACCCGGCGTCTACCTTATGGGTAGTTCTCTAGACTAGGGTCCTTTCGGGGTCCCCTTCATAAGGGTACTATTTTGGGGACCCAAAAGGGACCATCATTTAGAGAACTACCCACATAGGTACATACGGTTGATGAGAAAAATCCTGCATTATCCATAATAAGGAATATACCATAATTCCCATATTTTAGGGTCCTTAAGGTCATGCAGGATATATATATATATATACATATATATATATATATCATCAACTGTAGGAGTCCTATATGCCTATATGGGGTAGATGTAGGGGTTTCTATACTAGGAGTTACTTGTTATGGTTTAGGGAAGTATTCCCCCCCAGAACAGTACATAGGACCCTTTGGGTGTGTTGAATAGGCTAAGGGCCTAAAGGTTGTGGGCTCCAGGATTTTCGTTTATTTCATGACTCAGGCTTTCAGGGTTTAGCATTGTAGAATCGGGGCAGCCAACTATTTGTCTCTACGTGTCTTAAGTTTTTCAGTTTGCTACGCCCCACCTTCCCTACCAAAGCATGTTCATTGTTCTCGGAAGCACTTCACCCGACCCTTCTCTGCTTGCAAGGAAGTCATCCAGGGCATATACGGCCCCTTCAGATTCTCTCAAAGAGGGACCCGCCTTTCCTACATCCCAAGACCGAATTGAAACCCCAAGTCCCTAACAACCCAACAGCCGTTGAAGCCCTACTACCAACGCTCCCGCCCACCCTCCCACCCCAGAAACACTAACAACGCAAACAAAGCAACGCCCACCCCAACTGTGCAATTTTTTCTTCCCCCAAAAGAACAACAGATCTATCCTTGCAACAAGCGGAGGTAAGGAGGTGCAGCACCTGGCGCTCATCGGCGCCCCCTTGTGGTCTTGACCCGGGCAAGTGTTGTTTTTGGCTTCAGGTGTAGGGATTAAGGCCACTATAGAGGTTTGAATATTATCTAATCTAATGCTTATTTTCTTCACATTAGTCCCCCCAGTATCAGTATCGCCTTTACCTCAAAACCTTGCTGCAATCCTTCAGGCGCCCGTATTAGGGTGTCGGGGTTTGTTTGAGGATTGAGGATCTCTTTGTGGGGGGGGGGGGGGGGGGGGTGGGATCTGTCATTCTTGCAAGGCCACGAGTTTCAGCGCCTTGTTTTTTTAGATAAAACCATATTGGGTTGTGTTGTTTTAGATTGACCGGAGTGTATATATTAATCTAGGGCATTAAGCATTTAGCATTCAAGGGTTTAGGCCAAGTTTAGGCCCTCCGCCCTTGAATGGTGTAATTAGAGTTCAGGGCCTCAAGTTTTTGATAGTGTGGGGTTTAGGGCAGTTGGAAAGTGGTCTAGGGTTTGACAAACGGACACAACGCAGTACCTACCCTAAACCAAACTATTGATCCAACTCGAAACCGTAAGCTCTAAACCCTATCAACCCTAAACTCTAAACCCAAAACCCATATGAACCCATTTACCCCGCAGAAAAAGCAAAAGAACAAACAACGTATTGAACACCTAAACCTTCGACTCCCTCGCTTTTAAAGAATCCCGCCGCAGCGACGAGAAGCCCCTCACCTTTCCTTTAACTTAAAGGAACCCTTATGGGTTTTGGGTTTGGGGTTTGGGTTTTATTAGTTTAGGCTACGGGTCAGGGAGCCTGATCCAAACCTAGACACTGGCCCCAGGGTTTTGGGTGTAGGGTTTACGTCGAGGCCCCTGGATCCTCAACCCTGAACCCTAAACAGCCCCAAAGCCCTAGTCACCCAATAGTAATTGCCTGGTTTACCCTGTACTGCAGAGCCCTAAACCCTAAACCCTATTATAAACCCGAAACCCCTAAACCCTAAACCCTCCTATAAACCCTAAACCCCTAAACCCTAAACCCCTAAACTCTACTGCAGAGCCCATACCAGCCTTAATGGGTTGAACTGCCCAGCTCCAGGCATGGTATTCTAACCCAAACGATTTAGGGGTTTAGGGTTTAGGGTTTAGACGAGTTTAGGGTTTCGGGTTTAGGGTTCAGAGTTTAGGGTTTAGGGCTATGTACCCAATACTTATTTAGGTAGTTGAGGATTCATGACGTAGCAACTCTAGGCTCGCGTGTCGAGGACTTTGATCATGTTTGCAGCCATGGGGTTAATCACGCAAGGTCTCATTTCTCCCGTGGCGACCCATACGCAGATTGCAAGCGGGACGCAACCTCAGCTTTTTCGAGGAAATCACATTAACCCTTGACTCCTACATGCCACAGACCTCAGCCTATATAGCACTTATGAACCCCTGCTGTAGACAGGACTGCGGCTTACTTTCAGCTAATCAGAGGTCTTAAGATGTCTGAAATCTTCTTTGCTGCTTCTCTGAGCTTTTGGAGGCTGCTTAGGATTTATAGTATAGGGTTTGGGGGGGGGTGATCTCCAGCTACGGCTCTTGTAAGGATTTGGATTGTTTCCAGGGTTATGGGGCTTGAGGATACGGAGACAAATCGCATCAATCTCAGTGCAGCATCTCTACCTTGCACCGCCACCACTGCAAGAGGTTCCCAGACCTGCCCTGGACATGTAGGGGCCTAATTAATTACCAGGCATCCTGACTACAACTACAGCATAATATACACACCCCAAACATTCCAATGATTAAGGCCTCTATATGTGACCAATCCTTGGCAACCCAAGGTGTATTGACCGAGTCCGGTGGGCTCTCGTTGGTGCTACGAAGTTGTTGCCACCGTCACCCCCGAAACCATCCACGCTCACTATAAGACCAGACGAATAAGAACCCTAAGCCCTAGAACCGTAAACTCTAACAAGAACTCCGTTTTCTGTGTCCTTCGGACGCGCAGTTCGAATCCGGTTCACCCAAGAGAGAAACATTTTTTAGGGTTTAGGGTTTTGAGTGACCTAGTTGCTAAGGCACACAGTGATTGTAAGGGCTCCCAAGTAAGGCACCCTACAGGTCTCTGAAGCTCGTGTAGGTCGCAACAGCGGACTAGACGGAGACTAGCTTTCGCATGGCCTCGCGCATTGAAAGCCTGCACTAAATGGACATGTTGAGAAGCCGAGCATGTCTTTTGGCGAACTTCTGCAGAGAACAGCTCGCCTGCGGCAAAGACCGGCAGGACAAGTCGCTGCTGCCGGCACGGCCGAGTGCCCAAGACTACAGAACAGTCCATTTGCATATTCTAAGGCTTCAGGGTGGTGCTCTTCTCAGGGTGGTACTTTGTCGGAAGCTGGTGCCGAACTACTTTGCTTGGACCTGGGTTGGGGCGTTGACATAGTGGTTGGCATCATTTTTTTGCAAAACTGCCCTACCTCTTTACTACCCCCTCCCTGTTATCGCGCTATGCATACAGCTTTGAGGGTAATCGGGTATGTTTCTATTCCGGCGTCATGCTGGGGTAGGTGGCCTGAATTGCACGGAAGAAGGGTCAGGTTCAGGAGCTGCAGCTCATGGCTTGCTAGCGACTCGATCGCAGCCGTTCTTGGTTTAGGGTCTACAGGGTCTCCTAACCCCTAAACCCTAAACCCTACTAAGCCCAGATTGAACAGATGGGCTCCATGAGACCCCTCACAGAGAGCCGCGAGCCCCACGCCCAGGAACCCCTTCGACAAGCCCTAAACCTTCCTAAACCGAAGTCCTTCACCCCNNCCCCCCCCCCCCCCCCCCGAAACCTCGAAACTCTACAGTAAGCCTTACACCAAACCCCCAAGCTCCTTGAATCGAAGCCTTAAGCACCAAACCTCCATACCATAAGGCCGGCCGGCATCCCATAATGCAGAAAACCCTAAACCCTAAAC
>CAJNJA010012118.1:0-13296 GCA_905231915.1 Symbiodinium necroappetens | reverse complement strand
GGGGGGCCAGGGGGGTGCTAGGCGGCCCAGGGACCCTGCTCCAATGGCGAAAAGCACCAAAATTGTCGAATTTTGGCCAAGTCCCCCCGAGGACCGGCTTGGAGCCCCCTAGGTCCTTGAAATCTGCTCGCTGGAGGCTCCCAGCGGCTTTCGTGGCGCTGAAGATAAGCTCTGTGCTGTTTCCCCTCCTGCTTGGTGAGGGCTTTCCCGGTCTCCTTGTCCACGAACGTTCCCTCCCCCGTCTTCTCGATTTTTCTGCTGATCCAAGCGTCCAATAGATCGGGCTCATAAAGGAGCACCACTCCTTTTCGGGTGCGAAAGCCAGTCATCTCCCTCAGCGGTCTGGTCGAGGTTGAGCTGCTACTCCCCCGGCCCGTCATGGTAGTGCTGGAGGGAGTGCTCCCCCGGTGTGGCGATTTTCTTGTGGGTTCTGCTTGTCCCCCTTCTCGCCGTGGGCTTCTACTTCGGGCTCTCGGTGGGGTTGTAGCTGCTGATGTCACCCCATGTAGTCTACATGCTGGATCGGTGCGATCGTGTATTTTTCGCATCCCCACCGTACATGTTCCCGATGCAAATCTGCAGGTGATGGACTCCCCCTCCCAGCGAGCTGGTACTGTGAGCACGCTGTCTTGAGAAATGCAAGGGCCTGCAGGTCGTTGTTGGCTGTCCCCCCCTCTGCAGGAACGTTGGTGGAGTAGAACTTGCAGTGGCTAGGTCACGCTCAAAGGCAAAGGTGTCACGAACTTCACATTCAGGACGATGGCTCGCAAAGCTATCCCCCGGTTTTAGGCCACTGGAGCAGAACAGCAACGGCGGTTGGCCTCAAGCCTACCCCCGCCCGGGGCACGTCCACCCAACGGGAAAGCTGGGGACAGCCAGCTATCCCAGAGGGCCGGCCTCAGGCGCCCCCCAGAGGAGAGCGGCAGGTCGACTTGAGCCAAAATGGCTACGGCAGGGTCCTCTCTCTCTCTCTCTCTTGGTCTTTCTCTCTCACCCTCCCTAATCCCGATACCCTAACCACCGGCCAGGTGAAGACGAGCTTCGTGTTACCCCGTTCTGGGGCAACTGTGTGTGTTGAGTGTGTACCTGTTTTTTTTTTTACATGTGTGGCCAGGGGCTAAGCCGAGAACTCCAAAAGAAGAGATGCAGATAGTAGGCTACGAGTGTAGGAATACGTGCTAACCCATGTTTGGTTTCGGCCATTCGGGGGTCAAATCAAATCAAGTGTGTGTGTGTGTGTGCTTTTTTAGCCGTTGACCCGCATGTGGTCCAATGCCTGGCAGTTGACAGGAGGAGGGGTCGCGGGTGGGAGAGGGTGTGGGCGGTGGCTGACGATGTTAGAGATCAGTCTGTCACACCATACATAAAACCCTTAAGCCCCAAAGAACAGTGACCAGCAACCGTAGTCGAAGACCTGCGGTACCATCAAAGGTTAAACGGATAGAAGATGATAGAAGTATTTCTCAAACTTTCTCAAAACTCAGGCCGGGGGGGAGGGTGGAGGGACCAAATTAGTGTTCTGGAGGGTGCATAAAAAGGGGAGAAATACCCATAGATCAAGTGTCCCCCCCCCCAAGAGCTTGAAGCCTTGACCTTGCAAGCCAAGAAAAACACAGCAAAACCTTCATGCGTGACTCATGTTGACAGGGTTCTTATGAATAGGTGCTTGTAGAGAAACGCAGACGGCTTTGGGTTGAGAGTTTGGGTTTCCAATCGCCAGCTGCATCTACGCAGCCCTTAACCACCCCCCCCCTCCCTCTCTCCCAGCCACGCTAAGCCCTACGGGCCCTTGGCCAAACCACAACCCTAGTCGCCCTAGCTCGACGATCCTCTTCCGTTCAGTCCTGCAAAGGGGCAAAACGAAAGCCGGCGCTCCAGCAGCAAACGTTCGCAGGACGGCTCTCCGCGGGACTCCCACGGTACAGTGACCGGAGGGATCCCCATCACAACGCAGCGGTAAAGAAGTCAAATGCCAGCAGTCTAAACCTCCTACTAGACTATATAACTGCGACTCTCCAGTCTGGTAAACCTTGCAAAATTCGAAAAGTGCCTTAACACAGGAATCATATCGAGAATTAAGATTCCTTGTAAACCCCAATTCATCCACACAAACCTTAGATCATCCCTACAGAATGCTTTGGTAAGGCTTTCAGAATTTAGGCAACAGCGAAGTTGAGGCTACAGACTAGCTTACCATCGTATCCCGCACTGACCTACTGCAGAGTACCATGCTGGCTTTGCCGTATGGATAGTCTGATGTTGGGAGGCAGTAAGACACCCAGAATCCCTACCCCCCTAAAACCTGAGCCACGCGAGCCCAGGCTGCGGAATGATCAGGATGCACCACGGTCCCGATATCTCCCTCTTCATGTCGTGGAGTGTGGGCCAGATAAGACTGCTGAAATAGGTGTGCATGAGAGCCCTGACAAAAATTGGGACCTGAAACCGCTTGCTTGACCTTGAACCCTTACCCGTACCCCTCCGAAGGAGACTGAGAACATAGGTCACTGTATCACCTTGACAAGTCGAGAAGAGCTGGCACAAAGTGCCACCAACTACAGGATGGAGAAGACGTGAGAAACCCGGAGGATATGCGGCCTGTTGATGCTATGTTGAGTCGATGTCTTTGGACTCGGAAGCAGGTTTTAGTCCGGTGATGTTCTGTTGCAGGCAGTGGGTCACCGAAGGGCGCATTATTTCGCGTGACTGCGGCATGCAACAGGATTGCCAGGATCGCATCCGATCATTCCGGTACAGCGTCAATTGCACGTGCTCTGCATTCTGCATGCAGTCAATGAGACGATAGCACCAACCGCATGCAGCTCGATCGACGTTTTGCAGATTTCAAGCTTGATAGTCTTCCGGATCCAGCCTCTCAGCGGATCTTTTCCCTGGCGCAGCAGTTGCCGCAAGTAGTGCATTTCACACTGGGACTGGGACTTGGCGCGACATGCTTCTGTTTTTGTGATATGTACTAGTCAGCCATCTGAGTTCCGGGATCCTGGCCGTGCACACCAGGAGCGCGCATATCAGGTCAAGACCTTCTGCTCGAGCTCGTGCTGGAGCTCCGGCGCTTCTGGCGGGTTTCGGACCTTCCGCTCCTGGCTTTCGGGCACTCGTGGAAGGGAAATTTGCCCTGTCATCTCAACTCGGCCACACAACTCTTGCTGCTGCACTGGTAAGACAGAATGCTCGTATGCCCAGCCTCCTGCCAGCCTTCGCAGATCCACCTCGGCATCTCGGTGCCATTCCGCTTTCTACATAGTTTCGGCACAATGCAACTTGCCTCCCTCTTATTCTGTCTTGTGGACCCCAGCCATGACACATGACAGCAAACAATCGTCTCATGTCGGACATGTTGGGCAAGATTCTACCGTCCCTTTCCTGATAAAACTGTGTAGTTACAAACGTCTGGGAGGCGTCCTCTTCAAGTCCTCTTCATTAACTGGCAATGCGCGCAGCGTTGCGCCTGCTATGCGTTCTCCGTCTGTGAAGGGATGCTTCGATTTTATGACACTGTTGCAGTGGCCTCCTTTTTTTATGCCCCTCATTCACTGGTATGCCTGGTACCGGGCTGGACTTGGCCCGTTAGCACTTGTAACTACTCTAGTCCCTACTATGCTGCAAGCATAGCAAAAGCCGATGCTCACGAGGGAAAGTGGGATGCACACCAAGCAGTAGGCCCGAAAACCAATACATGTTTTTTTACCTGTAGGCGCTGGGCGTGACCTCTCGCTGCTGTTGTCCCGCCTCCTCCTGCAAAGCGCCAAGGATGCATCATCCTTCTTGGGAATATGTCAGAATACCAAAGTCCACGCCTAAAAGCTCGAGTATTTTGATTTCCATCCACGCTCGGGGCTGCTGCTTTACTGATACATCGTTCCTCTAGCGCCTGTGCCTGGCAAACAGGCAGCTTTGCCAAACTCGCATGAAGCAAACGGGCCTCTTCTGTCGGTACAGGTTTTCTCCAGTGAGGCAGCATGCAAAAGAATTGAACTGTGGAAGAGATTTATGAAGTCAAGCTGGATGCAGGACACCGAATGTGGAGAGGATGTGGGGCCTCAAGGCCCAGCCGTCCGCAGCATACCGAGCTGAGTGCAAACAAAAGCCGTGAATAGTCCCCAGCGATGGGTCTTCGCTCTGGACAGCTACCTTCACAACCCTCGACACGTTCACGCGGGGGGTCTGCTGTCCTTGCAGGGCTTCTGCTTCTGCTGCTTTTGCGGCTGTCGCGACTTCGCCCTCAGGCTTACAGGAGTTGCTCAGAAGTGCCACAGTGAGGCTTGGACTTGTCCAGTCCAATTTGGACTCTGTGAAATGCTGGGAGCCCAGCCCGATCTACGATTGCGACCGGTCATGCCTTGCCGCTGTGAGACAACACCTGCTCTCTCCAGCATAGTTGCGGTCCCTGCTTGATGCGCCTCGATTTCGGCTGCTGTCTCGGTCGCGCTTGCGCCTAAGACGATTGCCACTGCGGACGCTGGAGCCCTCGACTCGACTCTTACGCTCGACCTTCTGGGGTCAGGGCCCGCCGCCACTGGAGGCGCCACTCTTTTCCACAACAACATTCACGGCCAAGTTCTTGCCTACAAACCGATCAAAAATCTGGACTCCACTTAACAACTGGCTCATCCAACAACGTGTTGCACCGACTGCACGGCTTACAGTAACCAACGCTGTGAACTTGGTGCCTTCTTTCGGATGCCACTTCTGGCAAGGTTGCATCTTGCTTCTACAGCCCAGCCTTTCTCGCGGTTGTGCTTCACATCAAAACGAACCTCACAAAAGTCGCATTGGCGGGAGGCTTCGCATCACTTTCATTGGCTTCACAGCTGGCATCTTGGCTCCTGGAACATGTGTTTCCTGCACGTGCCTTTGACGACCGCGCCAACTAAACATTCACACATCTCGTACCATCTTGAATACTTGGAATACTTGCGTTGGATACGGTCGGTTGTGGTTGCCTGGGTCCTGCTAGGTCCTGCGATCGGCGGTCTCAAACCATGCAGCAAACTCCTTGAGTGCTCCAAAACACTCTGAATAGAGCCGCAACATGCCAGGAAAAGCGTACATCAACACGTGATACTGCACTGATACGGCGAAACACAAGCAAGGCAAGCATACCTCTTATACGATACGGCTGAGGCTTGTGTATAAATACCGCACCCGATCGAAGCCACATCAGGGACTACTGCTAATCCAGTTACGATTCAACAACGTGTCTCCATTGGCTCCCACATGGACGATGCGTTTCGGCGACGCAAAGTTCTTGGTGGCGGCTTCTCGCTGGCATGTGTCCACCCCGTGCCAATCCCGTTGACAGGCTTGCTGGCAGAACCCATTGCATCCGAGGAGACAAGCTAGCGCAGCAGAAGCATTCAATGCACGTTGCTCCGGCCCTTCGGCAACTTCAGCAGACGTCGCAGTACGTTTGGCTCCACTGTCGGGGCTGTCAAAGCGGATGTGCGTTGTCTTTTAGCTTGTGCATAAGGTGCCGCAGCTTCTCGACCAGCCTCCCAACCCACCTCCTCGGAAATTAGCGGGGTACATGCAGCAAGCGATATCTTAATGAAGAGGATATGCACGCCACCTCCAGGCAGGCTTCGCAGTGGCTATGCAAATAGGCTCTAGTGCAGCTGTGAATTTCCTAAGTATTTCCGATGCAGAAACTGAACTCTAGAACCAACCAGCTCACTCACCCAACCTTCACTCCCTCTCGCCTCCCGCCCAAAGGCCCGTCCGCAGTGTCACTCAGTCAGATTCAGTCGTTACTCACCCGCGCGGTCTTCAATCAGTAGTTTCACTTCTAACTGCAAAGGAAACTCCAACCCGGCTGCACGAAGCAGCTACTGCGATGTTCTACCACATCTCTTGAACCGCTGAGGCTGCTTGCTTGGGCTCTCAATCGGATGATATCGGATGCATGCACGCAGCTGAAGCTCAGCCGGACTCTTGTGGTAACTTCTGGTCTGACCCGTGCCTCACGCGAGACGATAGATTTGCCTGCATACCACAAAGGACAAAAGCTCACGCTTTTCACGAGTATTGCGACAACCTGTGGTAAACCAGCAGCAAGACGGCGTTTTTCATTTTGCATCTTGTTGGGTAGCCTTCAGTCTTTCAAAATGCTTCGATCTGCAACTTTCCTAGGACATTTCACCCTGAAGCAAACAGGATTTAGGTGACAGTGACAGGGCCACGCCGATCCCAGGGCTTGATCATCGCTCCATCGTGCCAGACAAGCGCTGCTTTGCATGCGCATAGCAACGAGGCCAGGGCAGACATTCAAGACAACCGGAAATTGGCCCAGAATTCAGACACGAAAACCCGAGAACAGCAGTAGCACCAAATGTGGTAGTTGAATCCTGCTAGTTAAAATCTGCCTCTGGTGTTGCACAAGTCGCTGCTTGGCTTTTGTTTGCTGAGGGCTGGCCTTCATACAAATCAGTTCTTGACGTTTTATACTCTCCTGTCGGACTTTCCTAGCCGAGTCCATAAAGGTTGTATGTGTGCACTCAAATGGGTTTTAACTCCAATAATGTATGAGCAACCGGATGACCTGCTGAACCTCTTGTGTCTCCTTCGTGAGCCACAAACTCATGAGGGAAACCTGACATGCGTGTGTCTCAATGAGATGGGGCCTCGTAGCCTCGTAATCACCCATCCTCCGCGACATGAACATGGCTAGTGCCGGTGCGACATGTCTTTCGTTCATGGGTTCTCTCTGTGCTGTTGAATCAAGTCGGTATAGCAACACTAACCGAGACGAATAAGACAAATCCTGGACGCTGAGTACTTGCTGGCAGAATCTGCGGGTATTCGCAGAATACCGAATGCATTGTCTGTTGAGCCCAGTCCAGAGGCGTGGACTCTGTCACCGCGCTCAAGTCCATTGGCACGCGCATCGCGCAACCTGAGGCTTTATCTCTTTCCCCACTTCATGGACATCGCTTAAGGAACTTGCTGGAGTCTTCGGCACAAAGGTGGAGGAAGCTGTTGCTGCGGTGCTGTGCTCGGGCCTGTGGTTTACCACCGATGTTAGTTGCAAGCCTTGGGGGACCTTCAATGCTGGAACACTGGGCGATTCACAGAATGAGAGGACTAGCAGGATCAAGCCTACACTGTCACACGGCCCAAACATCCTGCATATCCAAATTCTTGTTTAGCCACGCACCACGAGTAACTTCAGCTTTGATCGCGGCCGCCCCGCGTCCTGTGCCTGCCTCGCTGCCCTCTTCCTACCTCTCCCCCTCCACCTCTTTCCCTCTGCCTGAATCCGCCGCACATCCATTCGCCGTCACCAACCCTCAATCCAAAGCCTCGAACCCGACATTCACTAAACCCTGCAGGACTCAGAGCACCGTCACTAACACCCCCTCCCAAAGCCCTAAACAAATTTCGTTGAAGCTTTATGAGATTGAAAACACCCAAATCGTGCCGCATTGAGTTTGGAGGTCGGCGAACTCAAATTTACAACTGAACAAGACACTGGGGGATCCCGACAACTGAGCCCTAGATATTTTGCATATGTTCGTAGCCAGAGGAAGACAAGAAGAATGTCGGCCTGGCCTTCTGTGCCTGGTTGCCCTCAGTTGCCCTGGACTACAGACCGTTTGACCGAGGAATGTGCTCGCTAACGTGGACAAAGAGGTCGCCAAGATTGGAATCGTCCGGGGCAATGAACCCGAAGCCCTGCGACGACATGGAGAGCAAGGGCAACGATCAACTTATCAGCACATCAAGAATCAGCACTGCCTTCTCCTCAAGCCAGGTGGTCACCAAACCTGTGGGCATCTATCCTCATGGCAGTCAATGCCTCCAGAGCTGTTTCACTATCTCCCCTTGTGCCGAAACATGCCGCCGCAACTATCGCAGATGCTTGGCCTTCTGAGCCCATGATACTCATTGCTTGCCGCTTGCGGAATTTGTGTGGCAAGGCTGTTAGCCACGCGGACATCATTTCGACTTCAACGTGATCGAAGCGATTATGTCCTGCATCATCGGTCCATGCTCAGCTAGAAACTGCAGCTCCACATGTTAAAACCAGATGCCTCGAGGTGCTTGTGCACTCTCCTGGCAGCCGACTATTCGCTGCCGGCTGAATTTGAAATCTGCTCAGTTCGAGCGATTACCAACATCTCTTTGCGCTTCAAAAGGCAATGCATGGCAAGGGCTCAGCTTTGCAGGATTGAAGAACATTTCGGCAAGCCCTGTAGGCTGTTCGATCAATCTTTGATCTCGTCGACGCCCTCAGACACGATCCGCTCGAGTGGCGCGAAGGTTTGGGGCAGGTCCAGCCTTAGCACGGAAATTTAGCTAGCCAAGAAGCCCAAGATCCCTAGAGGCGAGAAAGAAGATCAGAAACGAAACGCATGCTTGTACATCTCGTACCATCTGTAGGCTTGTGGCTTTTTCGCAGATTTTTCTCCAATTTGGCTCCATGCTCTGGGAGTCAGGACCTGTCGTGGCTTTACATACTACATCACGTGTGCCAATCTTTACGTCCGTGAGGCCTCCGAGTTCCTACTGGCAGATCGGGCGAGCCGATACTTCGAGCTTGGCCTGAGATGAAGGGCAGCCAACACTTGTAGCAGTCGTGTCTATCGCTGACTATATCATCAAGCTCCGGACACGTTCACCTTGTGCTGCTCACCATTCGTAGAGAACCACGGGTGCTTGAGGGCTTGCTCTGCAGTCGTTCGCTGGGAGGGGTCCTAGCCGCCAAATTCTATTTGCTCGTAGCGCTGGTGGAAACCACGAACATCAGCAGCAACAGCAAGCGAACCCAGCTGTCCAGCACGAGCAACTGCTTCAGCAGTTGCAAAGACTCGGCTGATGCAGCCTTCAACTCCGTTGCCGCCAGTGCTTTGGACAAAACCTGCAGCAACCAGAGACACTCAGGTCATGCTTGCTTAGAATTTGTATAGAACGAGAAACCCGGCAAGCATGTGGAAGCGACACTCGAAGCAACAAAACCAACAAACGATACAGGAGCACAAGCAATACCCAGGAATAGAGGGTTCCAAGTGCTGGGCCAAGCCAGCTTCACTGCCTCCACGGCCAAGTCTTCGCACCTACAGTTGCCGAGTGGTTCACGTGGTACCGATCACCGATCACAATCATGACGAGAATCGAACCTAATCGAACAAACGATCCGAGATGCTGATCACCCACAGTCATCCACAAGATTCGCAGATCAGGACGGGCACCCTCCAATGCCAAAGACTGGGCACCACAAGTACAAACAGGAAGAATTCCAGAGTTTCTCTTCGCTGGGCTGTATGTTCAGCATTTCAGGGAGGCTAAGGGGGGCCACATTGCCTGTGGCGCATCCTCGATTGAAACACTCGGATCTTGAACTGTACCGAAACAGAAGACTGACAAGCCGAACTGGAGGCATTTCTACGCTCAGCTGGACGAGGACAATCACTAGCTCTACAACTCTATGGTGTAGCCTTTGACCTAAGCCCTGTCCGGTGCAGTGCAGAAGACGTCCAAACAAAGCCTAACTTCAGCAACTGAACACCAAATACAAGTTGCCCGAAGACTGCTTCAAGTTCGCTTGTTCCACGCCCGCGTGTGGGTGAGATTCGGACGCTGGCAGCCCCGTGTTTGAAGTGCCCAAAGGATTGGTCTCGTCTGGTCGCGAAGGAAAACAACTGGGATGAGGTTCTTACTTTGGTGCCTTTTCCGCCCGACTCTGTGTCCCACGGACTGCGGAAGTTCCACAGACAGACACTATGCTCGTTGGTTGGCACAGCGAACTCTGCTTTCTCGATTGCGGAAGGTGCATGAACGTCTCCCACTGACGCCTCCTCCTCATTCGCTGGCCTCGGAGGCTCACTTAAGACAAACGAAGTCCTGCTCATGGGTTTGACCTCCGCAAACGGCAACTAGTTCGGCTCCAGTTCCCGGGAAAACAGACTCATGGTGTCCTACATGCCTTTTACCGCTGAGCCTCGTGCGAATCCCCCGTGAGCAACACGTAAAGAATAACACCAGCCTTGGCAAGAAAGGCCACTCATGGTTGACAAACGGGAGGCTAGCATGCTGTGAACGCCAAGCGAACATCAACCTTCAGCCGGCACCGGACATGATTGGACGAGGTGCAGCCCACAAGTCCATGGCTGCCAGGTAGGGTGCTGAAGCTCTGGCGCCCACCACCTGACACATTTGTGGCACAGCCCGGGGATGCTGGAGTGGTTCTTTGGTAGCTGCACTGAAGCCTCTGGAGCCATAAACATCAACGTCCCACAAACTGCGCCATCCCATGCCTCGCCTCGCTTTTTGTGAGAACCATGTAGCACCATCACAGCGAACTGTCAAGAGCAAAATTGCTCCGCTGTGACTGGCACCGAGGCTCATGGCGAAGCCAAAGTCCAGCAATGCAAGGGGAGCGTCTTCAGCCTGTCTGCAAAGTGGGCCGCAGTGTGCAGCCCCACCTCTCCTGCCGCAAGTTTGCCTTGCTTCGAAATCGGAAATTGGAGAGCTTGACCTTGGGCCGCAGGCTTCACTCTGATGTTCGAAGTTTCGGACTCCGCTTTGCCATCTTCGGAAAGCAGCTACCGTGCACAGCATTGACGCGCCTCATGGCCCGTCCAGCCAGCACTTCCGAAAAAGGGGTAGCCAATCAGATCCGCACCACCGTCATCATGGGAGTTGGTTGAAAGACTGTTCTGACTGCGGATGTGTAGATCCGAGGTTTGTGCCGTGTCTTGCAGACGAGGAATACCAGTTTCTCGGTTCTTCGATGGAGACTCCATTGGCCTGCTCGCCCCGAAAACTCCCACGAAGATATAAACTCTTTGTGACGTTTCTCCTGGTGTAATCCATACGTCGCCGAGGCCTGTCCAACTTTTACCAATTGTTTTGAATCTGCCTGGCAAGGTTGTCATGAAAGGCCTACACTAGGTGTCATAGTTTGTTCACTCAATCCCCTTTGTTGTTCGGCAGCATGCGTATCCAAATCTCACTAGATTCTTTTGCTTGGTCTGAACTCTTATCCGCAGATTTGTTCCACTCAGCTTGCATGTCCAGACAAGAGGTGCAAGCATGCAGCTGAGGCACACAAGGAAAACCTCTCACGAATCTTTGATAAACGAGGCGCAGATGAATGGGCAAAAAAGGTGAAGAGGAGAACAATGGCTACGAAAGCACAACAATGAGGGGTACAAAGGCAAGTTCAGATGCGTTTAAGGAACAAGTTTCATGTAAGGAAACATAGAGCGAACATGACAAGAGTACAGCAACATAAGCCAGCATAAGCTGCAAAAGGCAAAGCAAGGCACAACAAAAACACATGCAGGGCATGTAAGGCAAACTAACAAGTAAGCAATATACAAATAACGAAAAGCAGCAAGATGCGAATACACATTTCTGATTTCTCAGGTGCACATAAGAAAAGACAAAGGGCTGGCTAAATAAGTTACATAACACCACGAGGAGCAAGTACCGAAGAATCCTTCGTTTACCAGTTTATCGGGCAGCAGCTGACAATTTCATTCCCGGCTGCTTGCAGCTATTTGTCCTGCTTGTTTGCTTAGATAATACATCATCTTTGAAATCAAACGTCGTTCAAAGCGGGGACCCGGAAACACAGAAATCAACACAACGAGTGGCTGCAACCACGTTCACAGCAGGACTCGCATCGTCGATGAACCGTCCATTCCACATACAGTGTCGTGCCGGACTGTTAGCACGTAAGCGTTTTCCACGAACATGTTACACACCGGTGAGTTCGTGCGCCGTAATCGATGTTGTGCGAGACCTGGCCACCTTCTTCTCACGGTCTAGAACTGCTCTTCGTCAATCCTGCTCTGTGCTTGGGCCTGCAAGCCGTGAAACTTGACAGGAGGGCCCAACTGAAATGAATCACACTACCTACGGAGTCTTCCATCATGCATTCCTTGCTGGTCGGAAGGTCCAGTGATCTTCAGCGGAACAGCTAGCAGAATTCTTGTCCGAACCCAATGCACCTGAGCGCTGGACGTCCCTGTGCAGCAACCCGACGACATCATGAAGATGCCTTGCGGACTTCACTTTGAAAGCAAAGTAGCTCCTGTCAAGATCCTTTCGGGTTGCAGCCTCACGAAATTCTTTCAGTTCAACCGACAAGCATGCATGCCGTAGGCATTCGGCGCTAATGCTCGCAAAATCTCCACCATGACCTTCTGCAGGTAAGCCTCGCAGTTGCATCAGTGGAGAACTGCCTGCAACATGGAGCGGTCGTGCGCTTGAAATAGCCTCGGTCACGGGGAACAGCTCCTGCTCAGGCATGAGATCGGCTGTCGATCACACTCTTGGACCACGTTGTGCTTGTACCCACTGCAGGCCACGACCTCCCTCCCTCCATATGAATGCCAGTTTCCAAACAGCGCGAAGACTTGGATCACCAAAGTTACTACGGCTTTTGCTTCGCCCGAATGCGGGACAGCAACGACACTGCCACTCCCCTCATCCTCCACTTGGTCCATCAGCTCGGCGCCTGTCAACTCCTGGACAGGGCTACACATGCCTTCAGCAAAGTCTGCCATCTCTTTCGCAATCGGGCATTTTGATTGGGCTCAATCGGCAATCTTTTGTAATCTCTTGGATTTCGACGGGGACAGCACTCGGCCCCATGCCTGTCCCTTGTGACAAACGCTTCGATCGCGGAACAAGCCTATTTCGTTTGCCCTGCCAAGTGGGCCTGAGCTCCCTTCGTGTCCAACCGTTTGCCTGCTCGTGTTGCAGGCTGGTCTTGTGAGCCTTGTGCCGCAATTGCCCCAACTGTTCAAATCAATAAGTGCTGAGTTTGCGGAACATGCCAGAACAGCTTGACATGCAATAAGCCGGCTCGTGTGGATGTTCATATAGTTATTGCTGAAGCATGAGCACCGTGAAGTTTCGACAACGGAAACTTTCACTCCAAAGCGTCTCGGGTTCCCGACTCTCGAAAGCAGGTCGGGTGTTGAGGGATTTGGGCTTGATCAGCTGTGCAGGTAAAGTGGCACGTGAAGCGTGTGGCTAAGGGGTCTTGACAACACATCCGGTAATATTGGCGGACCACTTTTTTTTCCTAACGTTGGCGGCCCCCGGTCTCCCTTGCTAAGGTTGGCGGTCCCGTTTTGGTTAGAACTACTATGCACTGCAGCATTTCCTATTGTTTTGCAGTTAGCTAGTAGGCAACTGCAATTAGCAGGGTGGCCTTGGGCCGCCAGCTATTGGGGAATTATATGGCAACTGCAATTAGCAGGGTGGCCTTTGGTCGCCAGCTATTGGGGAATTCTATACAATTTGCAAGGCGGCGTTCTACCG
>CAJNJA010012117.1:0-11257 GCA_905231915.1 Symbiodinium necroappetens | reverse complement strand
AACCCTAAACCCTAAACCTTAACTAGGAAACCCAACAAGTTAAGGTCTTAAGGGTTTAGGTTTTAGTCCTAGCTACCTATAGTCTCCGGCATAGTTCATTTCTGGTTAAACCAATTCTATACTGTAGGATCACAGCCACAAAACTGATTCAGCCCGAAGGAACTACAATGGAGACTGTGCCCTAAACCCTACACCCGTAGCACAGTCTCATCAGCTACTTGGAAGGTCGGGGGACTTAGTAAGTAGGTAATGGGTAGGAGTTATAAGTACCCTAAAAGGGATCCTAAATGGAGTTATGATACTTATGAGTCTACTAAGTCTCCCTAAACCCTAAACCCAGTCTCATCAGCTGCCAGCCACGAGAGCTGTGGAAGCCTGGTGATCCGCTCGCCGTCCCGGAAGAGCGACATCGTGAATGCGTCGGGGCCTGCGAAACCCTGAACCCTACCTGCGGAACAAGCAGGGTCTTTACTCGGTTTAAGATTTATAAGATTTTATTAGTACTAACATCCAAAAAAGGAAGGGTTGAGATTTGGGAACACTTGGGAATTTCAGGGTCTTCAGTATTTAGTACCAGCATCCAAGAAAGGAGAGCCAAGTATACGCTCACCAATGCAGCTATGTTCTCAAGAAGCCCAGGCGCTGTAAAAAAGGGCGTTAATAATTCGAACAAGGTTTTGGGGGCCCATTATACTCTACTTCTGATAAAAATTATTTGGGACCCTATATTACTTCGTTTTCCGGGTCAGGAGCCTGAGAAGCGAAACGGTTTAGAGCACAACAAAACCATCACTCCAGAGCGTGGGCTCAGGGCTTGGGGTTTACATAGAGTTTGACAGAGTTCTTGGTTGGTTCTTATAAGGGTTTCACGGAGTTCGCTAAAGGGCATCTTGGGCTTAGTATAGCGACCTGCTGCATAGTTCGAAAAATATATAGCATACTAAACCACCAGCAGAACCTACTTTTTTGTAGGGTCCCTATAAATCCCATATTAGGGTTTATAATAAGAATAATAAGAACCTACAACAAAGTGGGTATTGGTAGGTTAAGGTAGTTTTATGGTTATGTAAGGAATAAAGAGTCGTTTCCAGTTTCTTCAATACCTGGATAGAAGAATTGCGCTTTGGGTGCGCTACTTAAGGAAAGCTTTGCTTCGGCGACTTCGATTTGGGTTGTAAGTACGACAACAGTTATAAAAAAAAAAAAAAAGTAGAAAATAGATGAACTTAGCCAGAGGGCCGCCCCTCAAAAGGAACCCTCAAACTAAACCCTAAACCCTAAACCCTGGACCCTAAACCCTAAACCCTGAGCCCTAAACCCTAAACCCTAGACCCTAAACCCTGAACCCTAAAACCGAAACTACCGTTTTTGGGTTCGAGGCTCAGAGGGTCGATGGGGTTCAGGGTGTAGGGTTTGGGTTCGAAGCCAACGAGAGAGTCAGAGCCACTGAACCTACTTCCCCAATAAGCCAGGGACTAGGTTTAGGGTTTAGGGTTTTAGGGTTTAGGGTTTAGGGTTGCTAATAAATTCAAGAACCTAAAAGGTTTAAAAGTTGGGTATTGGGGAAGAAAGTTGAAGCCCTACACCCTCCTGGACCCTGGATTGTGATATCGTGTTTTGGATCACTTGGAACGGATTCTATGGCTGGCGGCTGGAGTCCCACAGGAAGCTGACAAAGTAACCAAAAACGAACTCCATGTTACTATGCAGAACTTGGCACCCCTGCAGGAATTGTAATGTTATGTATTTTGGCGCAGGTAAGCCTGACTTGACGAGGAACCTGCAAAGGAACCTCAACCAAGTCTGAACCCTACACCCTAAACCTGAGAATCATCTTAAGCCCTAAACCCTTACACCCAAACCTTAAATCCTAGACCCTGAACCCTTAATCCTAAACCCCTAAAACCCTAAACCCCTTATAGAACCCTTATAGTTCCCTTTAGGGAGCCCTAGACCCAGAATCCTAAATCCGAGAGTCTACACCCGAAACGCGGGTTCCATGCACATCCAGGGCGTGCCATGCCTTCCTCCGTCAAATTAAGCATAACCTTGCAGAACCGGCTTTGAGGGATTAGAGTTTAGGGGTTTAGGGCTTTAGGGGTTTAGGGGTTTGGGGGTTTAGGGCTATAAGGCTTTTATGAGGGTTCTAACAACTGCAGGGTTACTTACTTCCCCAATAAAGCCCGGAAATGAAAGGTTAAACTTTCAGAGTACTATTAAGTTCCAAGAACCCAAAAGGTTAGGACTAAGGTTAAGGACCCTAAACCCTAAACCGTAAACCGTAAGGGTTCGTAGGGTGTCTTAGGCTTCAGGAGTTTAAGCTTGGATGTGTTCAAGAGGCCCCAGAAATGGTAGGGTTCAGGGTTTAGGGTTTAGGGCGTAGGGTTTAGGGTTTAGGGTTAGACATGGGACTTTTAGGGTTTAGGGCTTAGGGTTTAGGGTTTAGGGTGAGCGAAATCCCGAAGAGTGACCTTATTTGATAAGGGACCCTCCTTCACGATACCTTCAGACCTCTTGCTGATGCCACTGATCGAAGTCCCTGAGGTATCAGTCTCGTTAGGTGTTCGTGATGTAGATCTGCTCTCAAACTTCGTTGTCAGTTCACTGGGATTGTGGGACAGGATTTACACTCACACGATCGGCTTGATGTCTGAACCGAGGATGTAACGACTGAAGTTATTTGCAGCCGTCTTACGGCGACGAGTTGCTGGCACTGCACTTGCCGTCACCACCGCGACTACAACTGCAACGACACCTCCTCCTCCTCATCCTCCTCCTGCTCTTCTTCCTACCTTTGCTGACTTCCTTTCACGGCCCTAAACCCTAAACCCTAAACCCCATAACATGGAGCTGCAACAGCTTCGATTCATCCTGCCTGTGTCTTGCTGCTTCGGGGTTTCAGGGAGGCATTTAGGCAAGGAGCGTTTAGAGGGGCTTCAGGGATGGTTTACCTATAGTCTCCATTGTAGCTCCTTTTTTTGGCTCAACCAATTCTACATTAAGGATCCAAAAAAGGTAAGCCCAAAAAGGAGCTACAATGGAGACTCTAGGTAGGGTTTAGGAGCCTGGCAGCATCAAGAAACGTCAGAGAGAGGTGTGGGAAGCTGCTCGCACAAGATGCATCTAAGATCCGCGCGGCCAGCGCTGAGCCACTCGTCATCCGCTGCGTCACCTGTGTGCGCCTGTTTGGTGACACCCCATACACCCTTGCAAACCCTTACCTGCAGATCTGCAGGCGCCTAAAAAGGCTGGAAAGCGGTACATGTCTGTCTCAAGGGCACATACACACTTGCCTCAGACTGTGCCGAAATAGGCACAACGAACCGAACACATGCCTTGCCAGGGCCACCAAGAGCCAGGGACAGAGCACGCCCGGGCCTCCGATTGAAGATGAAGTTGCCCTCAGAATCGAAGGAGATGCTGTCCTCAGCATCACCTAAGAGCAAAGCCTCAGTTGACAGAAGCTGAGAACTTTCAAGGGGGTTTCGAACAGAAAAGGGGGAGAAATCAGGACGCTTCAGGACGCTCTAGCTGCTGGCGCTTCTGATCCCTCAGTTGGGACCACGAGGTAAAAGTCATCCTTGGTGGGCCGGAAAGGCCGGCAGCGTTCCGGCAGACGACCCCGTGACGTCAATGAGAAGTGCAAGCCACGTCGCCGAATTGTAGGCCGACAGGTCGTTCTCTTGTTCTCTTGGTGTAAAAGGCTGCACTGCCTGAAACCTGGCACCTTGCTGTACCGGAAGCCCAGTCCTACACGCGCCCGTGGAAAAAGCCTTGAAAGCGAAGATTGCGGGATTGCGGCAGTGATCCTGACGTCACCTTCCAGTAAGGAGATCGTTCCCCCTCTACAGAGCTTCATGCGGGGAGCAAGTCCGCGCGACACGCCTCCAAAACGACCGTGCCTTGCAGTCGTAGCATCTGTGAACCGTTCGACTTTGCCGTGGCGTCTCCACCGCTCTCGAACGTTCGAAACTTCCATCTTGAAACTCTGCAGCTAACCACAGGAAAGTGCAGTGCAAAAGCATGCTATACCATGCCACATGTTCCCTGGCCTGCAACCGGCACAACATGCTGGATCTCAGAAGTCAAACAAAGGCTGGAACCGCATCTCTCGTGCCAAAACCAATCCGCAGCAAATTTCGAGGCAAAGGTGGCTTGACCTCAGTGCAGTCGCTGCGTCTGCATCAAGAGGATCTAGGTCCGAAGGCTACGGGGTTTAGGGTTGCGAGGTTGAGGGTGCATCAGACCCTGCAAAGGAAAAGGCAGCTGTGCTTCTGAGTGGCTCCTTGTTGAACGCAGTCCTCCTGACCTAAGATTCACAACAAACTGCCACACCCAACGTGCAGAATCGAACTGACTGCTGCCAGTTGGCTCAACAGGCCCACTTAGTATGGCATTGTAATGGATTGGCTGACCGAGGCCCCGTCGTGGGCACTCGCAAACGCGAACCTCATACATATAGCGACCTAAGTGCACAGGTGATCGGATCAGGCATTGATAATCCCCGGAGAGGATCGGGAGTTTGGTCTCTCTCGCTGTCGGATTCTAGACATCTGTCTGAGGCATTGCGCACGCCTGTTGCATCAGTTTTGCTGATGCTCAGGAGTTTCCTGATCTGGAGGCAAGCCTGCGAACTTAGCGGCGGTGCAGGCAGAAGTGGTCTGCAAGCACATGATTGGAAAAACCGCGCGCAGGAATTGCGAAACGGCGGCAACCCATCTCAAGTCAGCTCCTCACAGTGCCAGCTGTCAGGCAGTTTCATAGTCCCGTTAAAACATGTGCATGAACACTTGAAGACAAGGCTAAAGCAGCCAGCGCATTGACCTTTCCGCGTAGGAGTGGACCAAAAACTCGCATGACAAATGCGTGCAGCTCCTCACAATGAGTGTCAATGTGGGTCAAGACATTAGGATGGTCAAAGTCCGGCAGAGCAATGCATGCACTACACGTCTTTACACCTGACTTCACGTAACGACTTCGCTGGACATCCGCCCCGAGCTTCATGATGACTCCAGCGTCCTGAACCCTGGCAGATTCAAAAAACATGAGAGGGTGTCAAGGCTAGCGATAAGTCTTTCTTTCGGTTGCCTGGCTGCCCTCTCCAGAGGGCGGGTTATCCAAAACCCAAGACTCTGCGAACCGAGGTGGGCACCACTTCGGATACCCATGCTTGCTCTGGCGCCGGCCAGCAGATATTGCAAGCCACCCTGAGGGGGTATCAGCGCTTTACTCCTAGGTTTGGGGGCTCTAAGAGTGGAGCTACAAGGCGTGTAGGTCAAACTGGCCATGACATCGACGCATCTTCCGTTGCTAGGAAGGCAGCCACCGCACCACAGAAACATTGCAACACAAGCTGACCTTTGCAGGCAGTTGCTCAGGGGATTCTCCAAACCACAGACACGCAAGGAACTGCGGTCCTAATTGAGCTTCAATGCGGGAGTCGCGTCCGTGACTAGCTTTGGTTCACCTGCCTCGCTGAGCGCCATAAGCAGATCTCCAGCCTCACTGGAAGTAAGGCCCAAGGCATCAGGGGTTGACTGGGTTCTTGTTTAAAAAAATTTAGTTTAAGTTACCACAATAGGGAGTGAAAGTAAATAGTATGGTTGCTATATTAAGGTAACTTTTACTAAATCCCTTAACAAGAACCCAGTTGAGGGCGCTCAACCTCACATGATTGAACCCGACATATGTGGATGTTGCTTGCCGCGGCAATTGCGATGCTTGTGCGTTGCTAGCCAGCATGGTGCTGGGACACAGCTTTTGCAGGTGATGGGCATGACCATGACGACGACTATGGCAGCAATAGTAGCCACGACAACGATGGCGACGACGGCGACAACGACGAGGATGACCTGGATGGCGATTATGATAGGGATCATGTTGCTGATGATGGTAATGAAAAATGGTGTGCCAAATGGTATTCCTCCGATGACCAGGACCCGAAACGACTGTGTCAGGGATCTGTGTAAGCAAGGCCCAAACCACAACACCTTCTCTGCCTCAAGCTTAAGAATACAACATGCCGAACATGCCCAAAGCTTAAGAATACAACATGCCCAAACTTTCTGATTATTAAATCTTTGACCCTCAATCCTCAACCCTAAACCCTAAACCTTTGACCGGCCTAGAACCCGCAACAGAAGAGCCAATCGAAGCCTCTGAATGTTTGTAGGGTTTAGGTTTTGGGGTTTATAGGGTTTAGGGTTGAGGGTTTAGGTGTTGATAGGGTCTAGGGTTTAGGTTGAGGGTTTAGGTGTTCATAGGGTTTAGGGTTTCGGGTTGAGGGTTTAGGTAACAAGCCTCAAAACTCAAAAATCTTAAGGGGCACTCAGATAAATTGGCCGTGTAAAAGTCTAAAAATAACCCTTGGAGAAAAAAACAGGAATGGACCCTTGACAACCCCCTAAGCCCTTTCAACACCCAAACCCTAGGCCCTAAACCCTATCAACCCTAAGCCCTATAAACACCTAAACACCTAAACCCTATAAACCCTATAAACCCTAAGCCCTAAAAAAACACCTAAACACCTAAACCCTATAAACCCTCAACCCTATAAACACCTAAACCCTAAACCCTATAAACACCTGAACCCCTAAACCTTGAACCCCCCCTGTAAAAGTCTTAAAGGAACCTTCGGAGAAAAGAAACAGTAAACCCTAAACCCCTACAACGTATAAACACCTAAACCCTCTAAACACCTCAGCCTTGAACCCTCCCGGCCCCCCCCCTCGTCGCATGGTTTCCGACCATGGAGGGCATGACGTTCAGCGTGGTGTCGGGAGCGAGGAACTTCGCCGGCTCCTGGTCTGCTAGGATTCTGGGGCTCGGGCGTTTAGGGGTTTAGGGTTTAGGGCTCACGGGTTTAGGGTTTAGGGGTTTTAGGGTTTAGGGCTCAGGGGTTTAGGGTTTAGGGTTTGGAGTTTAGAGTTTGGGATTTAGGGCTCAAGGGTTTAGGGTTTGGAGTTTGGGGTCTAGGGCTCATTCAGGGGTTTAGGGTTTAGGGTTTGGGGTTTGGGATTTAGGGCTCAAGGGTTTAGGGTTTGGAGTTTGGGGTCTAGGGCTCATTCAGGGGTTTAGGGTTTAGGGTTTGGAGTTTGGGGTCTAGGGTTCAGGGGGTTAAGGGTTTAGGGTTTGGGGTTTGGGATTTAGGATTCTAGGGCTCAGGGGTCAAGGGTTTAAGGTTTCTTGAAAGCTCATTACGTACTTGTCCAGTATCCTAAAGGACTTAAAGGTTAGCCTTTAACTTCGGGATTATACAATGGTTTTGATACACCAGAAAGGAAAAAAGGTTACTTACTCCACTACTAGGAAAGGAGTCCCCACAAAAGGAGTCTCGGTACAGGGTTTAAGGGTGTAGGGTTTTTCGCTTAAACCCTAAACCCTGACCCCTAAAATCTTAAAACCCTAAACCCCAAACCCTAATCCCTAAACCCGAGTTTAGGGCAAGGGTGAGTTTGGGGGCTGGAAAAGTTCCAGGGCTGGAGAAAATCCTTAAACTATAGGGTTCGTTTAAGGATTTCTTGGCTGACGTCTGAACCTCTCCAAAAAGTTAAATTTTTAGCCTCCTTATTGTATTTCATATAGAAATCCAAAAAGTTAAAGTCCAAAGAGTCAACCAGAAGAACACTAAGATTTATTAAAAAGGTTTGATACGGTCTACAGCCCCGCAATAACGGAATAGAAGCTTCAATCAAAAGATGAATCATCTTATAACTTGAGGTATATTCCCTAACTACGGGGCATTGGGCTCCCTGTAGGTTTTAGGGTTTGAAGGTTTTGGGTCGAGGGTTTAGGGTTTCAAGGTTTAGGGTGTAGGGTCCAAGGAAACCTTGCAGAACACTGAAAGCCCTGTCACCTAAACTGTACCCAAACTCGCTGTTCCTGTACGCACCATATTGAAAAACTGAAGAACCCTTGTTATGAGTGGAGTGAGTGAGTGAGTGAGTGAGTGAGTGAGTGAGTGAGTGAGTGGAGAATTCTGCATCTTGTTCCGATCCCTACCCTATTCCCCCTCAACCCTGCAGTAACCCTCGGCCTGGACGCGCGGTCTTGCATCATCCGGCCTTTCTAGGAGAGCTCGGCGCTTTAGTTGAGTCTTACAAAATTCAAGAGTTTTCTTGGGTTTCTACCAGGGCTTGAGAAGGGGTTTTGTGCCGCTCTGAAGGGAGTTGGGATGGCCTATCGCGTTGTTCGGGTTCAAAAGGTCTCGCGTAGGGTTGAGGAGTTTGGTGTCTAATTGTGCAGGCTTTCAGTTGGGGAGCTCACCCTAAATAAACCCTAAACCCTAAACCCTGAAACCCTAAACCCTAAACCCTGAAACCCTGAAACCCTAAACCCTAAACCCCTAAACCCTAAACCCTAAACCCAAATTTAAGGATTCATATTTGGGGCCTTTTTATAGGCCTAACGATCCTGGCACTTGTGTCTATGTTAGGGTTCTTCTTCTGAAAAATTCCTGCCTGACTTCTGAAGCCCTCCTACAAGCTGAACTTTTAGCCGCCTTCTTAATAGCTCATAGAGAAACCCCAAACCCCAAACCCTAAACCCCCAAAAAGTTAAAGTCCTAAGAGCCAACCGAAAGAACGCCAAGATCTTAGGGTGACTAAGAATCTCGGGTCTCCAGGGTGTCCTAGGTCTGGGTTTAGGGTTTAGGGTTTAGGGATTAGGGTTTGAAGTTGAGGTTTAGGGTTTAGGGATTAGGGTTTGGGGTTTAGGGTTTGGGGATTGGGGTTTGGGGTTTAGGGTTTGGGGTTTAGGGTTTGGGGTGTAAGGTTTAGGGATTAGGGTTTGAAGTTGAGGTTTAGGGTTTTTTTTTTTAGGTTTAGGGTTTAGGGATTGGGGTTTGGGGTTTAGGGTGTAGGGTTTGGGGTGTAAGGTTTGGGGTGTAGGGTTTGGGGTTTAGGGTTTAGGGATTAGGGTTTAGGCTTCGGGGTCCGGATGCCCGTCCGAAGTCATGCTGCGTTAGTTAAGGTTTGCACTTAGGGTGTAGGGTTTAGGGTTCAGGGTGTGGGATATGGGGTTTAGGGTGCACAAACCCACAAACCAGAAGCCTTAAAATCTATAAAAACCTGTAAATGCAGCAGAGTCACGTGTAGGACCTTGTACACCCTCTAGGGCGCATGAGTCCTACCATCCCTGAAACTGAGTCCAGGTCATAAGATGTGGGCAGGAGGCTTCAGCACAAGGCATGGGTTTAGGGTTTAGGGTTTAGGGTCTCAGGCCTCAAGTGTAACAAGCCCTGTATTTGAAGCGCTGTATTTGACAGCCGATCGCTCCACGCAGGCCCACTGTGCCAGGGCGGGCCTCCGGCTGCCACGCCGCGTCCAGGCAGTTCGGCTGACTGCTCTCAGTATCAGATGCCGCGGGATTGCGTCCGGCCGTTTGTAAACAGCTTGGTGGACTCTATAGATATGTCAAATCCTACCATTGTGGTACTTGGAGAGTCGGGGGACTTAGTAATTAGGTATGTTATGGACTTATAAGTATCATAACCCCAATTAGGATCCCTGTTAGGGTACTTATAACTCTACTTATTACCTACTTACTAAGTCCCCTGACCCTCCAAGTATAGGCCCGCAGAAAAGGAGCCACCTAGTTAAAGGAAACTACAGGTGGGGAGTTTAGGGTTTAGGGTATGTAGGGTTTAGGGTTTAGGGGCTTATAGGGTTTAGGGTTTAGGAAACTACAAGTGGGGAGTTTAAGGTATATAGGGCGTCTGTAAGGCTTCTATAAGGTATATAGACTTTCTAATAAGGTTTCTATAACGGTGCCTACCCACATGAAAATGTCCTAGATAACAACAGGATCCCAAAAAAAAACCCTGAAGAAATCAATGGAAACTAACTCTAAACCCCCCCAACACTGGGTTGCACATTAAAACAATATTGCACAAACAACATCAAGGGTACCTTAGGTGCTGAGCTCGCCGCGCGTCGATCTCCGTCTCCGGGTGTCCCGCCATAAACTGGTGGATCTGTGCCAGGTGGATGGATGGATGCATACCCTAAACCCCTAAACCCTAAACCCTAAATCCCTAAACCCTAAACCCCGAAACCCCGATACCCCGAAACACTAAACCCTAAACACCTAAACCCCCAAACCTAAACCCAGGTGGGCTTTCGGTTCAGGGTTTCGCTCTCGGATCCTTAAGAGACTGTGGTTCAAGGATGGAGGGTACTATAGGGGCCTTAATAATTAGAATGGGGGTTTGGGCTCCTTTAAAGTATAATTATACTAGGGAACCCCAAGAATAGTAGTGGTAATTATTTAGGTCTACATTACTACTGTTGATGGAGGAAATCTTGCACCGCTCTAAGTGGGCGAGCAAAGCAGAGACCCCACGCATCGACTGCTGATCCTCGGACCAATGACAGAAGTCGTGCACCACCTAGATATCCATCATCGCCGATAGTGAAAAAAAGGGCCACTGAGCTTGTTGAACCTCGTTTGGCAGTGGTTCATGACTGCCGCGCTGGCATTATCGAAGGACCCCTCGTCAGCGCATGATCAAAAGGTTCAAGAAGGTGCTCTGGCGCTCTGCGAAGAGCAAAAATTCGCGGGCCATGTCGGAGTGCTCTGCCCCCAAAGCGGCCATCACCTTTTTTGAAGATACCAGGACCAACAAGCAATGATTGCACACGAAGCGGTGGAACAGTTCAGGCGCCGAGCCACCGTCCACTTGCAGCTCCCTCAGGAGACCATACATCTCCATCATATTCTCGCGGAGCCGGCGCTTGCCGGGCCACGTGTCACTTGTTATGAATTATACTTGGCTGCCTTCTGAACCCCGTTTATAAAAGTTAAACTTTTAGCCACCTATTATTTTTTATAGTTCATAGAGCAACCCCAACAAGTTAAAAGTCCTATCAGCCAGCCAGAAGAACGCCCAAAAAACCCTAAACCCTAAACCCTAAGCCCAAGATTAAGTGGGTGCAAGATTTGCTGCCTCCGCCGTAGTTGAACCTGAGGGAACCTTAGGCCCTAAACCCCTAAACCCTAAACCCAAAACCCCTAAACCCCTAAACCCCAAAACCCCAAAACCCCAAAACCCCTAAACCCCTAAACTCCTAAGCCCTAACCCTAAACATAAGGATTAGGGTTTAGGGTTTAGGGTTTAGGGTACCCTAAACCCTAAACCCCTAAACCCTAAACTCCAAACCCTAAACCAATAAGCCAGGGAAATAAAAGGTTAAACTTTCAGATTGTTACAACTGAACTATAAGAATCCAAGAAGTTTAAAGGTAGGGTATTGGGGAAC
>CAJNJA010012116.1:0-13297 GCA_905231915.1 Symbiodinium necroappetens | reverse complement strand
ATTAAATATATGCTTCTTTCAACACAGAACCGTTCAGGTAAAAAACGAGCCTTTGAAGTCAATGGCAGAAATTATTATCCTCTACTTAATCCAGCACAGCGACAAGCACAAGTAAAAGCAAACGATTTTATAGAGACCGTCATAAAACGGAGAATAACAAAACAATATGATAAATTCCTGTTCAAGCGCCTTATGTTAATATTAAGAACAGACCCAGAATTTAATGAGATGGCTCGGGGCGAGATGTATCAATACATTGACGCTATAAGAATTGAAAGCGCAAACGTTGCAGAAGGTGAAGCTCAACCGCCAGAAAATCAAAACCTGAGAGAGAC
The DNA here is from genome assembly GCA_905231915.1 of Symbiodinium necroappetens. Lineage (NCBI taxonomy): Eukaryota > Dinophyceae > Suessiales > Symbiodiniaceae > Symbiodinium > Symbiodinium necroappetens. Next base: position 12,962 of record CAJNJA010012116.1, on the reverse strand, counting down.
CATAAACGCATCCATATACAATAAATACATTGAAACCGAGATTGACCCCAGCTACTCAACAATAAAAGAAGCACTCGCTAAAAGACATTACACCGAAAACGAATGTTGGATAAATTCACTTCTAGACCACTACCCTGACCTTATGAGACACAAGCGGGGCTCACTTTCAAAAACACTAACCCGACAACATATGCTAGAACTTCTACACACAACAGAAGAAGAGTTTAAAAACAAAGGTGCAACCACCACGCAAATGGAAAACGTCTTCAAGGCATTTAACATAACAGCGCGTCTTTTTGACTTCAACGGGAAGCTTATTTATTCCTTTGACCCGCCCAACTACCATATGCACACGAAAGGCTTCTTCGGGCTCATCAAGAACAACCACGTCTATACCATAAACAGAGACCTGAAAAGCATCAAGAAGACAATGAATACCAACACCACCCGGGAAGACTTCAAGCTTAAAATCAGTAGCAACTATTACATAAGCGACCGAGAAGAGCCCCCTGAATGCCATATGATTGAGACAGCCAGCGACCTTTTGAAATACACCGAAAAACCAGAATATACCCTGGTTCATAAAGATAATGACCTCGTAAAACTCTTCCACGAACTAAAAATGGCAGGTTACGAGCCCTTCATAAAATATCAAGCGGGAACGATGACAGAATTGAAAGTAAATTGGAAAATAAAAAGCAAAAAGCAAGAAATCACCTACACAATCAAGCTACAAAACTTATCAACCCACAGTATAGACGAAGACGTATCGGTAGAAAACGAAAAGCTTTTCAACGATATGAACCGGGAAATGTTTAACTTCAACAAGAAAATTTTCAACGATGCCCACAAGTCCTATTACAGTCAGACCGACATAGACATTCTAGACGAATGCAGAACCATAGTGCCAACAGGATATTTCAAAAACAACTCTACAAACGGGACCGTAGAAATTGACAGAACCAAAGCCTTTACAAAAGCCTTTTCCAAAATTACACACATACCTGTCTTTACCGAGTTTGACATATGGAAGCCTTACCAAAACGAAGAATTACAAGGTTTAAACCTATACCTTGTGGAAGCATCAAAGGGCAACATTTTTTTCAACAAAAAGTTCAACCTCGTTTATGGAATGTTTCTTAAACGCTTTGAAGAAACAACTTTCAAAATACACTACCACAAGCAACCGTCGCATATTCACGAAGTGGATTATGAAAATATCGTCACCGAGCTCTGGAACACCAAAATAAGCGACAAGCCAAAGCAAGACGCCAAAATCAAAAAGACAATAGCCAATGTAAATTTCGGATTATTGGAAAAATCCACCAACAAAAAACAAAAGTCAATATCCTTCAACAGTCTAGAAGAGGCGCTATATTACAGAAACATTTATGAGGGTAGGGTGTTTGTTATTGAAGAAGGCACCGCGGAAGACGATGAAGAAGGAAATATTTTCACGAAATATTCTGATAAATATTATATACTGAACGTTTCAAAACAAAGAACCCTAACCAACGGCTTTCGCTACATGAAAGAACTCCTTCTTCAAAATCATAATTATGATATGTATGACACCTACAACACCTTAACAAAACACAACATAGAAATATTCAGTGTAAAGTCAGACGCCTTCGTCATCAACAAAAATCACCTAACAAAAGCCAAGAAGCTTATAACTTTTAATAACCAAGTCGGAGGATGGAGAGCAGAAACCGACAAGGAAATCAACTTTCCGACTGAACCTTACAAATACAGATTGAACATAAAACACGACATACCAATCTTTAACAATAACCGCATAAACATAGCCGACGAATGGAACACCGAAGCCATCTGTCACCAAATCATAGAAAATAGCCCCTGTATGATTCGCGCTAAATACGCTGGTTCTGGTAAATCTTATATATGTGAGCACTTCCAGAAGCTAAATTACAATGTTCTGTTCGTTGTTCCTAACAACCGCCAGATACAAGAAATCAAATGCGAAGCCACCACCCTAAACAGATTTTTCAGTATTCCGTTGCATAAGGGCGACGAACTTCCCTACTACGACCATTCCGAGTATAATGTTATTGTTTTTGACGAGGTTTATATGGCGAATGCCTACATCTTAAACAGAATAAGGGAATTCACCATCAGATACAAAAACCAAAAAATCATTATCGGAACAGGTGATACAAAACAGCTTCCTCCGATAAATGACTTATCCAACACACAGCCCTATGATACTTATGCCGATAACTGTATAAATATTATTTTTAAGAATGACATCTTTCTAGAAATATGTAAAAGGGTAGGAGAGAAGGACAGAGAAACAATGAACAATCTTTACAACGACTTCTGGCTAAATAAAATGCCTATTGAAACCATAGCGCATAAATACTTCCGTTTCACTAACAGCACCCTAACGAGCCCTAATAACATAGCTTACACCAATGCCCGATGTGATGCAGTAGCCAAGGATGTTAGGCAGAAGCTAGGCAAAACGTCCAAATACGAAGTAGGTGAAATAATGATATGCCGTAAGTATCTACAAAAGGAAGGAATGAAATTTAATGTTAATATCAGGTATAAAATCCTTCACCATATAGACGACAAATACGTAATCCAAGACATCAAGAAAAAACGAAGCACCTAGTAGAAGAAAAGATTTTAAATAATCATTTTAGATATGGTTATTGTGCCACCTGTCACTCTTGTCAAGGGGCTTCAATAGGAGACAGAATAACCATACACGAATGGAACATAAAGCTAATAACGCGACAGTGGCTGTGGACTGCAATTACGAGGTGTAGAGATTTTAAGCAAGTGTATTTTTACCTAGACGACGGGCAACTTGCAGAAATCAAGCAAAACTTTTTAACAAACTACTTAAAAAACAAGGTGGAGGGATACAAACAGCAGGACAAGAAAGCCGGAAGAGATATAAAATCAAAGTCCTACATTACCACCGAATGGTGTTTTGAAAGATTATGCGGAAACTGCCAGAAATGCGGTAAGCAGTTTGACATTGACGTCAATTCTGGTTGTATATCTACTGATTTCACGGCACAGCGGAAAGACAACGAGCTGAGCCACACGACAGACAACTGTATAGCCTACTGCACTTATTGCAATTGCAGTTCTTGTTAAAAATAATTTCTTGCTTATTTTAATGTCTAAGCAAGAAATTATAGCCAATGTTTATTACGACCGTTCTGGCTACGGGAGTAGGGCTCAAACTTTAAAAGAAAGCAGGGAAAAGGATAAAACCATAACAATGCAAGACGTGGAAGAATTCTTCAAAAACAACATTGAAGAGAAGAGAAAGCAACGCGGACAAAATTCCTTCGTCGCTCCATATGCTAATCATACTTTTCAAATTGATTTGTTCTTTATTTCCAAGAAAGACCTAGAAAATCAAAAATTCAATGTAGGCTTGGTGCTTATAGATGTTTTCACAAAATACGCTGTTGTCGTTCCTATCAAGAGCAAAGACCCGCCCGACTATCTAGCAGGATTGATGGAGGGGCTGAATAAGATGAATAATAAGCCAGAACTTATTTATGGTGACGATGAAGGCAGTTTGAATTCTCACGTTGTAAATGAATACCTAACGAAAGAAAAGATAGAACTTCACAGAACAAGAGGACATCCGGCATTCGCTGAGTCCTTTATCCGCAATTTCAAAAATAAATTATTCAAGCGAGTAGAAGCAGATGAAAAGAAGGGAAAAGAAAACATCCAATGGACGGACTACATATTTGAAATAATGCTTACATACAATAATAAAGACGTTCACTCTGCAACCAAATTCACTCCGAAAGATGCAAGGCTAAAAAAGAATGAGCTTGAAGTGAAATTGAATATAGGCTTACAAGCAAAAAGAAGCAGAACTTACCCTGACCTGGAAAAAGGCGATAAGGTGAAGGTTATGAGAAAGAAAGGAATATCAGAAAAAGAGAACACAAGCCACTGGCTAAAAGTAATTCAAGAAGTAACCCGAATTGACGACAAGCTAGGTCAAACCTATTACTTTTTGGATGATGGCAACAGGGGCTATTTACGGCACGAATTATTGAAAGTGTGACTTTCAGATAATTATTAAAGGTGTAAAAAGATAGACAATAATATCAATAATATTATTGCTTATCTACTTCTTCCTGATGAACTCCTAGACCGTATGTATTCAATAGTCCTTTCGGAACTGGCAACACTAACCGGCGGAGAACTTTGTAAATATTCAACAGTTCTATCCGAAGGAACTGAACTATTAACTGTTTCCGGTGGGCTGGATTGAACGTATTCACTCAATGCTCCTTCTTCAACAGGAAGCGGTGCAGAAGCACCGCTTGCTCTTGATGCTTCTGATGAAGCATCAACAGGCAGTAACGCACTTCTTCCTGAACTTCGTCTAGAACTTGATGAAGATGATGGCTCATAGGACGCGACGCAGTCGCCTCGCGTGCTTCGCAACGCCTCGCCAGAGGCTTGCGAGCTTCGCGACTTCTTAACATTCATAGGTAAAGAAGAACTACTTGCTTGGCTTTCTTCTGTTGCTACACTTACTTGTCGCGAATGCTCGCGAGGCTCTGACGAGCGTCTACTTTGTGGGATATCTACTTCAACTTCTTCAAACATACTATCAAACATTCTTTTCATTCAGCTTTTTTGTTTTTGTGCTTCTTCCCTCTCAACGGTCTTATCATCGCTTCTTATACTAGATGCTTCACTAACTTCCTCTTGCTTCTCTTTAACAGTTTCTTGTGGTGTTCTCATACTTTCACCAGGAGAAGAATGTGAAGATGAAACTAAATTAAAATCCGTCTGTGTTGCTTTATCTGGATTAACATTATCATTATTGTTAATATTCATTCTCTTATCATAGTTACTTAAATCAAACTCATCAAAATTAACATCATCAATAAATATACCTTGTTGAGTTCGTGTCTGTCTTTCTGGTAATATCTTTAACCTTCTCGTTCTGGCTTCCTTTAACATTTGTTCATAAGTAGGACGAAGTTTAAGCATTCTATATATTTATTTACAAAAGACTTAATACTGCATTTTGTGCTCCTGCTATAACGGCATCTTTAACAGCTTCTTTACCTGCTTCCAAAATTGCACCGCCTACGGCCTTAGCACCACTAGCAATTGCTGAACCAATGCCACCGCCCTTACCTTTCCCCTTTTTCATTTCTCGCCACTCCTTCATTCTACTTTGTAGCAATTGGTCATTAACGTGGTCTGTCCATCTTCCACTTTCAATTAGTCCCTCCACAACTCTTAACAAATAGTCTTTCTTGGTTTCTGACTTACCCTTTCCTTTTATTTTTAGTTTATCCATTTCCCCTTGTTGTTCTTTTGTTAAATTTATTCCTCTTAAATGCATTTGAAATAAAATGTCTTCAAAATTTACATCCTTCTGTCTCCACCTTTCAATTTTATTGTTATAGTCAATCATCTCCTTGTGTTTTCGCGATTGTGGTGGCACCTGCGTTTCAACATCATCTTCTTCAACTTCTTCGTCGTCTTCCTCTTCACCATCAATAGGTTCTAATTCTGGCATTGTATCACTAGCCACGTCGCGAAGCTCGCGAGGCGACAGCGTCGCGTCAGAAGCCATTGAATGAACCGGAACACCTGCGGGTAATGATTGTGAATGAACGTCAGCTAAGTCGCTACTAGCGCTACTGACAACCCTTTCTCGTGCTTCCTTCATTCTTTGACTGTGAGCTTCCATTTCGGCTTGTATTCTGGTTATTTCGTCACTGCTTAACTCTTGACCGTCCAAAAGTTCAATTTCTAAGGGCGTATTGAAACCACTTGAACCAACTGCTAAAACACCCGTTGATGTGCCCTTTTCAACACCAACTTTTCTTAATTGAGCTTGTCTAAGTTCGTTTCTAACTTTGTCTTCTTCCTGCTTCTTTAAACCTAAGAAATCAACATTATCAAACTGGCTTCCGTATTGATTGTTTCTAAATATAGTTGCTCGTCTGTCAATGACACTTTCAATTGAAGGTCTATTCGGGTCGCCTTGACTTTCAATCATTCCTATCATTTCATCATAAGTTGGACGTAATTTGAGTTCAGATTTCAAAGTTTTAATCATATTATTAATTTAGATTATATTTGCTATAATATTTTTTAGGTCGGATTGACGTTTTTCCAGCTCTTCTTTTGTTCTGAAAGGCATCATAGGTCTCTCTAACTGTCTATTAACGTCATCCAACTGACCTTGATAAATTGCTTTCTTCTGATGTTCCACCCAGTCATTCCTTAACCTTATGTTTTTGGCTCTGTTCTCTGCTTCTTCAACTCTTAACTTCATATCTTGCAATTCCTTTAACCTACTTGCTACACCTATTGATTCTTCAAGATCGTAATATTTTGAAACCATAGGCATACGCTTAAACTCTGGTTTGCTCTTATACATATTCATATTATATTTAATAATAGATAATTATTATTAAATATAATTAATTTTCTTTCATTTGTTTTAGTTCTTGTATTCGTTCCCTTCTTCTTCTATTGTTATATATTTATCTTTAAAACATACTGCTTTTAAACCTGTTAATTTTCTGCATCTGTTCTTCTCTCTTTACTCTCTTAATTTCATTGTAATGCTGTTGTAAAAGCTCTGTCGCTGATAGTTGTTTAAGTGGCGGTGTATGTTCACGTTCCCGTTCCATTCTAACTGGCACACTTGGCACACTTGACACACTTGGTTTTTCTTCTGGTTTTGTTTCAACAGTTTGTTCAACCTTAGAATATTTAGCTTTCATCTCTTCTTCAATTTCTTGTCTTAATTTCTGTTCAACCTTTGAACCATAACTTGACTTTTGTTTATTTACTGGTAATGTTTCTCTTGGTTGTCCCTTACAGTATTGTGGATGAGTGTTTCTTAAAGATTTTGGTAACATCTTTTTGTTACAAGCTTCACATTCAACTAACTCAACTACCTTAACTGTTCTTGCTGGTTTCTTTGGTGTTGCTTTCGGTTTTGCTTTTGGAGATGGTTCTGTTTCTATAACTTCATTGTTTTGTTTTGTAACGACTTCTTCATTTTGTTCGGGTTTAACCTCATCAACTAATACTTCACTGGCTTCTTCATTAACTTCATTATTAACAACCTCGGACGCTTCTTCATTTTTTAACCTCATCAACCTCTTCACTCGCCATTATTTAATATAGTATATATTTTTCTAATTAGATAATTCTCAACCCCTGAAAAATGTTAAACTGAAAGAGCAGTCAATATTGTTAAAATTAACTGTCTTATTGAATTCATCACTGAAACGAAATGAAAGCCGTCTCAATATTTTATTACTACAATCAACATAATCAAACTCATTGATGTCATTGTCGCTTATTATTCCAAGATACAGGACTGTCACATTTATCTTCTTTATAATACTTGAATTACCTGCCACCGTCAATTGATTGTAGTTGCTAATTTCATTACAGTGTAAATAAAGATTTTTAATCGGAACTAGGTCTAAGAACCCCGACACGAAGGGTAATGCAATTCCGTGAGTAGGTGAATTATCAACAATATTTAGGACTTTGTTTATTGAACGTAAATTACTAACATCAATGCCTGTAAATTGGTTTTGATTAGCTATTACTTCTGCTTCTGTAAAAACATTGAAGATAAGATTGGCATAATTAACGGCTATTTAAATTTTGTTGAGTTTTGTATTATATGAAACTGTGTAAGTGTCGGTTCTAGCAACATCAGGGTTTCTACTATCAAAATAATCATTCAACCAAAATTCAATTCGTTCCGCAAGTTCCGCGCCAGAATAATTACCTTCATCAATTGAAAAGATGCGATAGTCAATGATATCAGGATTAACTCCGTTAGGGTCCAACTGATAGAAATAGAGGCTGTCATTAAAACCTTGTTGAATTGAAAACCAAGAATGCGGAATGCTTACTTCGTGTATTATACACTTTATATTATCTTCTAGTTGAACCGTTTCAGGCAAGTCAATAGTGAAATCGGATGAAGTTCCACTGACTTTATAACTACTGTCAATATATACTTTTTTAAATTTCAGCATTATTATTTAACCGAGAAAAATAGTTTATAAGTTATTTTATAATGCATAAACATAAAAGAAGAAATGAAGGTGTTTTATATGAAGTGCCTAACACAAGAAGCAAGATACATAATGAAGTTAGGGAAGAATTAGCGGGGAATGAATATATACCAACGGATACTTATGGATTGAAGAGAGCATACGAAAGTCCTGACGGTATTTATAGGGACGGTGAGACTTTATACATAGCAGGGACAAAATCATTTCAAGATGCGATAGATGATTTAAAATTACCATTCTACCAGACACGAAATACAAAAAGGTATAAAGATGTTGATAGATTTATTCAAGACTATTCTATTGATATTGACGATAAAAAGAATTATGGAATTAAAAATATAGTGTCTCATTCATTAGGTGCTAGTGTGGGTCAGCAGATAAATGAGGACTATGGTAATATATTTCAAACAAGAAGTTATGGTGCTCCGTTTATATCTCGTCAAAAACCAGATGAGACAGGTCAAAATTTGAGAATAAGAGGATCCAACGATGTTGTGAGTATGTTCGACCGTGGCGCTATAACTATTCCTAAGGGTTCATACAATCCACTTGATAATCATAGTTATGCGGATTTTGCTAATGTAAGGAATAAATCCGGAAATGAACCAATAACACAGGAGGAATTTATGGAACAATTTGAAACATGATTAAAGAAAAAAGCTGTATAATTCTGTAAATAAAGTATGGACTACAAAAACGGAAAAATCTATTGTATCAGAAATAATGTTGATGATGATATTTACATTGGTTCAACGTGCTCCCCCCTTTCAAAACGGATGTCAGGACATAGAACCGATATGAAATTAAGAACAAAAACAGGTTCTAAACTTTACCAAAAAATGGAAGAAATAGGTTTAGATAAGTTTTACATTGAATTAATATTAGAATACCCATGTGAGAACAAAGAGCAACTTCATGCAAAAGAAGGTGAATATATAAGAAAATATGGAAAGTTAAACAATGTAGTCGCTGGAAGAAGCAAGAAAGAACAATATATAGAAGGTAGAGAAACAATCCTTCAAAAGCAAAAAGAATACACCGAACGGAATAGAGAAAAGGTTTTGGAAAGAAAGCGAGAATACACAGCAAGAACAAAAGACCAGAAGAGAGAATACGATAAAGAATACCGCAAAAACAATGCCGAAATGTTGAAGGAGAAGAAGAAACAACAGTACCAACAAAAGAAAGAAAAAGGAAATATTAAAGTTGTATGTGAGACATGCGGAAGTTCTTATACTGAGTATTGTAAAAAAGCTCATTTACAAACACAAAAACACCAAGAAGCATTAAAACATCTAAACAATATTAATACTAATGTTTCATTACAAAGCGCAGACTTACGAGAAGATGGAAAAGACGAAGCCAGAGAAGAAATTCAAACAGAACAGCTATGAAGAAATAAGGAAATTAGTTGAAGAAAATGATGTAGAAAGACAAGAAATAAATAGTATAGTTAAGAACACAAACAAGAAGAAAAACAGTAATGAAAATAAATATAGTTTTAAATTATTTGATTAAATATAATTATAAATTATATTTAATTAAATTTTCTAATGGTGTATATATAGTTATGGAGACGTTCAGTCCAGAAGATATTCTAGTTGATAACCTTTCATTTAAATTAAACAAGGGTTCAAGTTATGTAACTGACCGAAGAAGCGTCAGATTTTATCCTAGTGGTAGTAATGTTTATAAACCAACATCAGGAAACCGAGTATTAAAATTTTCATTAAATGCAGAAGACAACGGCTGGTTAGACCCTCAATCGGTCCGTGTATTCTTCACAGTTCAAAACTTAGACCAAGACCTTAACCGAAAATTACGACCATTAGCACCACCATATTCCTTTTTCAGACGTATGCGAATTATTGCAGGTAATCAGGTAGTTGAAGATTTTGATAATTACAACCGTGTTCATCAAATGTTTTCTAAACTAATGTCACAAGGAGCACGAAAAGACGAAGCTAACGAAGGCTTTGGTTATCGTTATGACGATGAAGTGAAAACACTAGTTAATAATGTTGGTGCCGATTTACAATATGAAGTGAATGCTGTGAATTGTCCTGGATTTAAAAATCAGATGACAGTAGGATTTAAACCATTATGCGGTTTGTTTTCTCAGTTTAAGTATTTACCGTTAAAATATATGGGTAATTTAACCATTGAGTTAGAGTTAGTAAATAACGACATTGATTGTATTATTAACCCCGATGACAACACAGAAGAAAACGCAATTGGAGACCGTTTCACAAGTGACGTAGCACTTCCTGGCGGTAATGCCTCCAATACTTCCAAACTTTTTGAACTTAACAATGCCTTCGTTTCGTGCGACATTTGCACCCTTGACAATAATCTAAACAATGAATATGTAAAGCATCTTTTAGAAGGTAAAGGATTACCAATTACTTATACAACTTATATTACACAATCTCAATCAGTAGCAGGTTATTCGGACATTAGCGTTCCAGTTATTCGTTCCGTTTCTAAACTAGTTGCTTCGTTTATCACCTTTTATAGAGACGATGACCCTAGCCTTGGTTATGAATACGCTAATAAGCGCTTCTGTCGATTTTATCATCCTCATCAGTCTCACGACAGTGCAGTAGAAGGTATTTATGATATCAATAAAGATTTAGAGTTTCAAATTCAATTAGGTTCTAAATTGTATCCAGAATATCCTTGTAATTCATTAACTCAGTGCTATTATCATTTACGAAAAGCATTAAACCTTCCAGTATTTCATCAACATAGTATTTCAATTGATTTTAAACAATATCGTGACCGTCAATTTATTTTTGGATACAGTCACGAACGCGTCCCTGACAGTTCATATACGGGTATAAATACTCGTAGCGGTCAGCAAATGCTTATACGCGTGAAAAGTGCGGGAGCTCAAATTCCGGTAGATGATATGCCGGATGAGATGTTCATCACGTTATTATCAGAACAGGTGATTGAAATAAAAGATTTAGGTTTAAAGGTGTACGATTAAAAAGGAGTAAAAAGGGTTAAAGAATAGTTATGTATAGTAAATAGGGATAATGAGCCGTGATTACAAAAACGGAAAAGTTTGTTGTATTAGAAACTACATAACCGATGATATTTACATTGGTAGTAGTTGTGAAAAATATTTATCTAAGAGATGGGTAAAGCATAAATCAAGTATGAGTAATGACAGAGACAAAACCACACCATTATATCAGAAAATGAACGAGTTAGGGGTAGAAAACTTTTACATAGAACTTGTTGAAAATTACCCTTGTGACAGTCAAGACGAATTGAGAGCGAGAGAAGGTCATTACATAAGGAAAATGGCAACCTTAAACAAAAGAATAGAAACAAGAACTGAAAAAGAATGGAGAGAAGATAATAAAGAATATATAAAAGAATGGAGGAAACAGCATTATCAAGAAAACAAAACAGAAATTGATGAAAAGGCAAAGAAATACGCAGAAGAAAACCAAGATAAGGTTAAACAACGAAAGAAAGATTATTATGAGCGAAACAAGGAGAAAATTCAAGAATCCGGAAAAGATTATAGGAAAGAAAATGACGAAGTAATCAAGGAGAGGAAGAAAGATTATTATGAACGAAATAAGGAATATGTAAAAGCAAAAGCAAAAGCACATAGAGAGGAAAATCTAGAAGCAGACAAGCAGACTAAGAAAGAATATTATGAACGAAATAAGGAACATCTAAAACAGAAGTCAAGCGAACGAGCCAAAGAAAAAATAACTTGTGAATGTGGAGAAACAATATGTAAGGGTAGTATTTCAAGACATATAAAAAGACAACGGCATCAAGCTTATCTAAAACAACAGCAAGAAAATTAAATTAACATTCTAATAATAAATTATCTAATTATTATTATAATGACCTTAACATTGAATAATACAAACACATTAACAGCTAATCATATTGTTGTTAACGGAACTGCCTTAAATGATTTATATGCAACAAAAACATATGTAGATACTGAAATATCTAATATTAATGTAGGTAGTGGAGGTGGCGGTATAAGTCAGGCAGAGTTAGACACACAACTAGCTCCGATTATAGCAGAAAATAATGGTCAGAATTTAGTAATTACTGATATAAATAATAATTTATCAAATAATTTTCAAACAACAACACAACTAAATATTAATTTCTATAATAAAACAGAAGTAAATGATGCTATTGCAGTTGTTGATACAAAAGCACTTGATAATTCTAATTCCATAAATGCTATTAACACAAATTTAACAAATAATTATAAAAATAATACTCAATTAGATAATGATTATTATACAAAAACTGAAATAGATGCTAATAATTGGATTGATAATACAGCACTAACGCCATATGCAACAACGGCAACATTAACAGCAAATTATAAAAATAATACCCAATTAGATAATGATTATTACACGAAGACACAGATAGATGCTAATAATTGGATTGATAACACTGCACTAGCGCCATACGCAACAACAGCATCATTAACAGCAAATTATAAAAATAATACTCAATTAGATAATGANNTAATAATTGGATTGATAACACAGCACTAGCAAGATATGCTTTAACATCAACATTAACAAGTGATTATTTAACTTCTACACAAATCGGAACATCGTATTACAATAAAACAGAAGTTGATGGATTAATATCAGGAGCGAGTGGAGGAGGTGGTGGCGTTAGTAATCCGATAGAATTAGTTGATGCTAATACATCTATTGAAAGATATACAAACGCTACAAAAAATAATATTTCATTAGATTTATCAATAAATGAAACCGCAAGTGCTATAAGATTAATTAACGGTGATAATGATGATACTGATACAAATACTTATATTGAATGTAATAATACAACAAACGGAACAACATTTTT
>CAJNJA010012114.1:301-13299 GCA_905231915.1 Symbiodinium necroappetens | reverse complement strand
TCCTCCTGCTCCTGCTCCTGCTCCTGCTGCTGCTGCTACCACTACCACTACCACTACCACTACCACTACCACTACCACTACCACTACCACTACCACTACCACTACCACTACCACTACCACTACCACCACTACGACTGCTACTGCCACTGCTACTGCTTACTGCTTATGTAAGCAAGTGCTCACTGCTGGTGCTACTGCTACTGCTCCTGCTACTACGACGATTACTACTTACTACACAAACAAGAATCTCCACTGCCAACGCAACGCAATCTGCTCGTTTTTGTTTGTCTTGTAAGCTGAGGCGCAGACTGCCTTGGCATCAGGCAGGTGGCCAGTGCAGCAGTTGATCCGACCGTCATCCGGACTTCGGGACGCTCCTCTAGGAGCCTCACTTGAGACGTGTTGACACGCGTCGGTCTACAGTTCTGCTGCTGTGTGCGGTAGTGAAGTTATAGGCTGAAGCGCAGTTGAGTTTTGAGAGGCTCAGAGTGACTGCAGCGACTCTCGAGATTTCCACAAAGTTCTGTAAGTGCATCATGTGTATCTTGGAATTGCAGGTCACGCAATGGAACGTCGGATGGAGAGGCGCTTGCAGATGCTCTCGTAATTTCGGCTGAGCCATCTCGTCTGCTTTGATCGACTTTCTCATGCCTGCCCCGGCATAGCCAGCCTGTCGCCCAAGCAAGAGAACGCTCGGAAGGCAAGCATTTCGAGCTGGTATTTGCATCGAACTCACGCCCCGTCGAACTCACCACCAGTAACCCATAAAGTCGAGCCATGTGAACCCTGCATAGACTCCTAGACCCTAAACCGGATCCGCCTCGCCTGCATTGTCCGAATGTGAGCGCTGAAACCGGCTCCGAATCCTCGGGCGGTCGCGCCTCCACCGCCGTCTCGAATTCGACTGGCTGTTTAGGCATCCCCAGCAAGCCGGTAAGCAGTGCCTTTGACGATGTTCACCAGCAAGTGTTCCAATGTAACTTCAAGATGCACCTTGTGCAAGAATCAGCCGCCCGAAGCTGCAGATAGCTGCAGGGCATGGGGCGAGGAGAAGACTTCTCACGCGTTCACCGCGCGGAGCGCTGACTCGGATGTTCGGTGGGACCAACACGTCCATCTCGGGAATATGTGAAGGGCTCTCCTCCATCGGTTGTCCTAAATCATTGGCTCATATTGGCACCACTTCACGGTTGTTCTTGGCTCTCCGAAGGTTTCCTAGTCTGAGTTGCGGACAGGTTTACAGCATGCCATTGAATTTGCAACCATGCCCGGACCGCCGGATACTCTTTGTCATCCATGTTCCTGGTAATTTTGTCCAGGCTCTTGAACAGCGGTTCTGTGATTAAGGGGTATTTTGGTGCCTTTCACAGCATGTATGTACAGGTCCGCACAGTATTCAACAAAACCTATGTTATGTCACGAGAAATAAAGCCTTAGGGTTTTTTGAAAGTCTAAACGACGAAAAAGAAAGCTCTTCTCAGGATGTGTGCTGCCAGCAGATATCTGGAAAGCCAGCGGCCTGATGCTTTGCCACCTGGGCGGCAGTTCCTCTTTTGGGCGCAGTCCCGGGTTGTGCCAAATCTTGTGCATGGATGGGCCTCATAGGGCCTTGGGGGTCATGGCACGGAGACTTTGCGCCCCAGGACTCAGGTAGTCATGCGATACGCAAGCTGAGGGCATAGTGAGAGCCCAAGCCCATGAGAAAAAAATAACACATGTAATATACCAGATAGGATATACAACCGATACTCTGCACCAGGATTATCAGCTACTGCTTCTTGAATTCGACCAGATCAATCTGAAATTCATCACCTCATGATTCGACTGCCTTGTGAAAAATCATGCCACGTGAAAATCGTTCGAGATTCGCAGCTTCAACTCGACATACCTCATTATCCTTGCTGCCCATTCTTCATGTCCTTGTATCCTCTCGGTCTCCGTGTCAGCGAGCTGACTGTTTGGCCGTTGTGCATGCACCGTTCGTTTGCCCAGCTTCTTTTCTTTCTGCTTCTTGTCTGTTTATCCAACTGTCTGTACGTGTGAAATGTCGGTCTATCTGACACGCAGGACAAGCTCATGAAAAAGAAGGCTTGGGATATGGGGTGACGTATCCAGGGAAGCTAAGAAGAAAGGTAAGAAGGCCCACATTGGAAAGGTCTTTGAGATATGCGTTGAGAATGAAAGCGAGCTTCCTGCGACTGACCCTATGAAGAAATTTAAGGGTAGGACGGTTTTTCACGGTAACAACATGCGGGACGAGAACTCTGATTCCGCGCTCTTCTCTGAACTGGGATCAAGTCCTGCGTCCATGGAAGCAGGCCAAGCTCTGGATGCTTATGGTCACGCTCCTGGAAATGAGCGTCAACAAGCTGATGGCAAACAAGTCTACATGCAAACCACCCTTAAAGCGGCCAACATGGGTGAGACTTCCTCGCAATAGGTGGCCCAAGGAATCCAAGGAATGGGTAGGCAAGTGTAAGAATCCCGCACTCCGTCTTCACGTCGCTTTGTTTGGTCAGTCTTTACGCGTAAAGTGTCGGTCTATCTGACACGCAGACGGTAGAAAGCATAGTGCTAATCGTGGTAGCAAGGGAGCACGACAGCAGGACGACTCGGAAGCGCATAGCATACATCACTCAGCGCTCCAGGTGAAGACTCTAAACCCTAAAAGTCCCGACACCCTGACACCCATAGCAAGCCGTATACACCCACAGAAATCCCAAATCCCCATACGCCTTACATAAGCCGCCGGAGCCTGGGTCATCTCCAGGTTCGTCGACCCCTTGGCGCCGAAGTTGGCAGGACCGCAAGGAATGGCACAGCCCATGGGAACCGCGGCAGCAGTGGTTTTCAATTATGGGGTTGAGGGATTTGGGGAGCAAGGGTTGGATTCATACTTTAGGGCTCAACGCCTGCATTTTGAGGAGGGGGGGGCTTCATAATTTGTGCTTGAGATCCAGTTTAGTAACTAGTTGGCACCTGAGTGTTGCAAGGCTTGCGCGTTGAAGAAGAGGCAAGGTGAGTTAAGGGTTTAGGTTTTGAGGTGGTGGATGCTCAGATTTCGGAAACCCTTACGTGAGTGAGCACGTGGGGTCAAAGAAAGGGCTCGAAACAAATAGCAACAGTATAGCTTCTTAGTCGTTCTATGATATATAATTCAGCACCACGCTACAATCCATCCCAAGACAGTATTCTAATCATTAAGGGCCCTATATTAGCAATTTAGCAATGTCATCGGATTCAGCGCCGCGACCTCTTGTAGCCAAGCCAAGTAGTGGAAATAGATAATATGCCGGGAGCAGTCACAAAGCTAGTGATGGGATGGGGCAGGGATGTCCTCTGAGGTGCTTGGATCATGGTTCCCAGAACACGCTTCGGAGATGACCTCGCTGCTAGACCGAAGGGGACTGCCTGCATTGAGAGTGGGCAGTTGCAGGAAATTATCCTGGTCAGGGTGCAGTAGGATGTATCGTTTGGGAAGATGCAAAGCGGAGTTGCGACCGCCCAGTCACTTGCTTCTGATCGAGATCCAGGTTTACAGCCTAAACGGGCTCGGTACACTAGGTACATTAATGTCCCGCCGGTTACCACTACCAGGGATGCTGTCGAGGGAAAAGCCGAAAAGATCCAGAAGAAAACTGCAGGGTCAATGCAGGGAGGTGATGATGTGCTGACAACCTCGCGGCTGTACGTCCCCTTGTCTTCTGTCGCCAATCTCAAAAAAGGGGCCTCCAGCTGACAGGGGTTTGAACGCAAAGGCAGAAGTTAAGCCGTGCCAAAAGGCGCCCAACACGTGCTGCCATGACCTCAGGTCAAGCATCACTACACGAAGCGGTCGAAGCCTTGCCGTCAGCTTGTGCTTCTAGGTGCAGGCCGAACGCTCGACGAGGGGTTGCTCCACAAATCTCCATAACATATGGTATACCGTATACTGTATGATCTTCGGGTCTTAAAGACGACAGGGTTGAATGGGCTAGCCTGCCGGACACAGTGCAGGTGCATAGGATTGAGGCGATTGCTCGGCATTAGGCTGAAACGCCGTTCAGGCAGGAAGCACCGGATGTCATGTGACTTCGGAGGCTTGAGATGGGATGGCGGCTTGAGATTTCAGCGGGGTGCGGGGCGGCTCTTTTATAGTAGTCACCCTTATGGATGAACCTTTACAGAAACCTCCATAGTCAGTCACAGGGTTCACACGCGGTGAAAGCAATTTGGGACGCCCGCACAGGGATGGACTCGCGTGCGTTCCGCCTGCGCTTCCCAGAGCTGCGCGTCTTCGAGGTCGACCTGCCAATCCTCTTCGATGCATCTTGCCCCGGTGTGTTTTGCTGCCGGTTTTGGGGCTTGAATTTCAGAACACCCTCAACTGCTCGATGTGTTTAATTTCTTGTCGGCATCGCCTCCGTTGGTAACGACCGTGTTACAACATGCGTTTCGAACTCCAGAAGGAAGCAGGAAAACTTCCGTACTCAAGTGTTCAAAGAGAGGCCTTCACACATGCCTGTTACAACCTGTGACAGCTTCCGCTGACGGTCTACGCCCACTGGAAGAGTGAATTACTCTTAGAATGTTCCAAACCTAATGCAGTGTTCTTCCGTCCCCCTCCCGCCCTACTTCAGTGCCCTGCATGTAAGGAGAAGGAGCCTCTTCTCCAAGATGAGCCCATCAGCGCGGCTGATCTGCATTTCAACTCGTCTTCTAAATTCAGACTTCCAGGGTCGATCGGGAAGCGCCGTTTAAAGCGGGTTTTTTGCATAGGGGACAGCGGGCGAGGCGAGGTGAGGCAGGCAGGTGCTGGTTGTTTGGGACAATGCAAGGCAATCAAAGCCACCTGCTGCATGCATGCATGCATGCATGCATGCATGCATGCATGCATGCATACATACATACATACATACATACATACATATATATATATGCAGAGAGAGGGAGAGAGAGAGATAGAAATAAGCACGAGAGTGGCAGGGAGATGTACAAATGCACATTCCGTTGCACGCACTCGTTTGTGGATGCTGACAAAGAAAGCTCCGGGATGTACCTACAATCCTTTCGCCCAGAGGCAGGTTTAGTCGCATGCATGAATAGATAGGGTGAGCAAAAAGATGTCAACATCCATACTCACGCCCTCACTCTCCTTTGAATGCCAAAGGTATCCCCAGGTGGTTCAGGCGCATCGCCTTCGTATCCTTGAGGGTTTGAAGCGATTCGTGAGAGGCAGCAGGGAGAAAGCCGCCCGATCCCGAAAGCGCCGCAGACTCCTGGCGCTCCTCTTAGGTGTTTTCACGCACCGTCGTCCCTACGGACTTTTCCTCCACGGACGACTGGACTTCCAAGCTGCTGTCTTTCTCTCCCTCGCAGGCGGACCGATGCCTCGGAATCAGAGTGGGTTTGGCCTCGATGCCTGATTTTCTAGTGATTCTAGTCTTCGAATCTTCGGGATAGCCGGGCCTTGCGCATGAGCTTTGCGCGCGAGGCAGTCCATTAGGGCGCTCGGGGCGCTAGAGTCACGAGGGAAGCCACACTTGACCGTGACATCGGGTACCTCACAGGAATCCAGCGAGGAATTGCGCCGTCATCTCTGCAGATCCTGAGTTTGTCACAGCCAGCTGAAACCTTTTCCTCGGCACAGGTCGGCCCATGGGCAAGGACGCGCAAAAGAGGTTCACACTTATCTTTTTGCCGGGCTTCGGTGTCAGAAAGGGGCTTGTCTTGGCTGATGCAGTTTTCAGTTTTTTGGAAGCCCTTCGCAAGAATTGCTATTCCGAAGAGGCGGCTGCAATGCGGCAATAACCGAAGCGACGCCTGCACTTACAAGGCAATACAGGGCATAGTCGTTTGACGTGGAAATCGGTGTTCGGGAAGCAGAGACAAAGACACAGCAGACATGCCCTAAACCCTAAACACTAAAGGTGGTTGGGAGGGAACAAAGGGTGGTTGTTTTGCCGTGTTCCAGGGTCCAGGCTCGGGCTGGCGATGCTGAAGTGCCACCGTAGAGGGCCTGACGTTCGCATATCTTCGCTCTTCGGAGATGGCGCTGCGGAAAGGTAAGGGGGTTTCAGGGTTCGGTTGCGCGTGCTTCGCAAGCTCTGTGCTGCTAGGTGTATGGCTCCCTTCGGAATTACGTCTTGCTGCCATTTTTTACTTGAGGTGTGTCTAGGGGATGTTTCGTCTATCTTAAGTGGGCAAAAACAAATTCTAAATCCCAAAAAACAAATCCTCGAAGCCGCTAGCAGGTGGAAAAAGGAGCTTTAGACAAGAATAAGCCCTAAGCCTTCTAAACCCTCAGCCCCGATGATTACCTGGATGACTGCACGCAGGGCCCTGAAGAACGATGCGCCCTTTGATCCTTCCGTTCCCACCGTATGGCTGCAACCCAGCTCAACAGCTTTGGATCAGGAGTTTGGGGTTGAGGGTTGACTTTGGGACCAGCATTCGGGGTCTCAGGGTGTAGGGTCGAGTTGAGACTGCACAAAGAAAATAACGGCACAACGACTCAAGAAGGCTTTTTTCTTGCAGCGGCGCCGCTGTTTTAGAGATGTAGGTTCATGTTGTACGCAGCAGCGGAATGTACTTTAGGTCTAGCATCATGTGTGGGCTATCCGAACCATGTAGCTGCACTCCACTGCATGATGAGACAGTCCGGGTGTTTACGATGCCTGTATGCGTATGCACAACTGGCCAGAACGTAAGACTGCTGGCCTAGGTGGCTGAAATCAAGCCTTGGAAGTCGGTTATAATTTGGCCTTGTGACCTCATGCCGCGTTTACAGTCCGTGTATGTATATATATATATAAACACAAGAGAAAGAGAGAGAGAGAGAGAGATATATATATATATAGATAGATCGGTGCTCTCCTACAGCGCTTTGTCTCGGTCCTGTTTCGCATGGCCCAAGCCCAAGGCTTGAGGGACTGATGATGTACCTCACCGAGCGGGAGGCTACGGCCACGCTGCGCCGCGTTGGGGCCTTGCACCTTGGCGAGGGAGCTCCCACAGGAGCTGCGCAAAGAGACGGTGTGTGTTTTTTTTCAGCAGTCCGTCATGAACACATCTTGGCGATGATGTAGAAGCTGTTCTGTGGCACCCGACTCCCAGCAGAAGCCCCAAACAATAATTAGTTTATCTGCTGACCTACCGCGGAGCTTTGCCTGGAGGATCATGGAGGTGTGAGTGCAGCAAGCCCGCTCCTTCAAAGTAAGTCTGCATTCTGGAACTGGTGTAAAACACTATTTCCGAACCCCCTTAACCCCTAAATCCGAACCCCCGCCCCCACTTTAAAAATATAACACAAAACGCCGTTTCTTCGACAAAGGTCTGCTCCAGGATCTTCCATCTTCTTCGATGCAGTGTCTGTCTGAGACTCAAAGACTGTCCCCAAAGTCGGTCTTGGGGCGGGGGTGTAGGGGTTGTAGGGTTCAGGGGGTTGCAGAAAGCACGGGTTTGGTTTTTTTTAGGGGTCAGAGTTATATGGATAAAAGGATGAAGGCTTTCGGATGTTGCGTTTAGGATACGAGTTCTTCAACTCAAGATGATGTTACGCTCGTCCAGGGAGCGGCCTTCAACTCAGAGGCCGTTTGAGTCTGTTGCGGGTAGCACGACAATGCTGATTGATTGTTTGGGGTGAGGCCGTTGCGGGTAGCACGACAATGCTGATTGATTGTTTGGGGTTACTGCAATGTCGCTTTCCTTCTCAAAAGTCAGACAAGAAGAAGATGGTCAGATGGTCGCGGGTCAGAGTGATTGTTTGATTGAGTCTGCTTGCATGTGCTCTGGGATGCTCTCAGTGGCCGAGCGGGCATAGTGTGCATGCGCAAAGGCCGTGACTAGGCACCATGCCCCTCATATGTTTCAACCCGCCTTCCAAAGCCACAAGCACATTCACCTGTGGGCTTTGGAGGGTTGCATGCAGCATGCCGTGAACCGAGGCAGCTTATGTCAAGCAGAACATCGTGGTCGGCGGTGCGCCTTTCCTAGGAGGCCGGTCATGCTGAGGTTTTCGTGTTAGCACTTCTGCAAGCCTTGACCCCAGCCCGACCCATGAATCCGTGCCTGCCCTGTGCGAGTCTGCGAGACGAGACAACTTGATCTGCTTGGCCTAGGCTCCGATCGTTACGCCGATTGGTTACGTGACCTCGCCGGCTTCACCCAGACGCAGGCTCGCGCAGCCCAAATCTGACAGCGTCTTCAACCGGCTTTGAACTCGAAAAGTTTGGGGCATTGGCCGATCCAGATGCAAGGAGGAGAGATCTTTGCTTTGGAGAGCACCGGGGCCAGAGATGTCCAGAGGTTGTTCGAGTGTTGCTTTGTCTCTCTCTCTGTGTGTGTGTGTTCTCGTTCGTTCGTTCGTCTGTCGGAATGCACGGAGATGGCTTCGGATGTCTTGGTGATGGACCCTTGATGAGTGCACACATACCACATTTTCAACACGGATACTGCAGCCGGAGGGCTGGAGGAGAGGCACCGGCATAGGCAGGCTCTGAAGGCCAAACAACAGCAGAGTGCGCATGAGTAGCTCTCAATTGCTTGCCGCATGCAATGTGGATTGGAGCTCGTAAGCTCGTCCAGCCTAAGACTGCCCGGAGGTCTGGGATTTCAGCACCCTCTGGGTGGATAGAGCTTCACGTGGAGTCTCCAAGGCCGATGCCCGCTTTGTAGAGTGCCGACGGAATTGCAAAGAAGTGAGGCTCAGATTCAGCACTTGCAGTCATGACGGGATCATGCAAGAAAGAGGCTACGAATTGTTGCGGTCCTTATCGCATGATTCTCTATAGTCTACCGAGTCCAATTAACGGTTACTTGTGCTTGGATTTGGGATGCTGACCAGAACAGCTGATGAGGCATGCGCGGCACTATGCTTGCACTGTCAGGAGTCAGAAACTGCATCAGGATGGCCGCCTTTTTCCTGCGTACCCAGCCCATCCTTCACAGATTCATGGGCCTTCTGACAATATTAATGCATTGATGCACGTGGCCAATGTCGCAGCCTCCGGTCCACACGGTAGCTTTCTGTTGAAGCCCAAGGTTACAAAATCACTCTCCTGTGCATTGCACACTCGTTGGCACCTCGGGCCCTAAACGCAGCATGCAAAATGCATGAACAAGAAGCCCCTGGAATATGATGCGGCAATGATGCCTTTCTTTCGAAGCAGAACCCGAACAGAAAGAGAGTCCTTGCAAAGTTGAAGCGGCTCACATGAAGGCCTGGGCAAGGACCGTGAACCGTGCGGATCAGGTCCGGGGAAAGACACTCGGGTGAGAAATTCCTAAGGTTCGAGGGGCAAGATGTCGAAGCGATTATCTGCTGATGTCCTGGAACGGGAGTTGGTCTGGCT
Source organism: Symbiodinium necroappetens (assembly GCA_905231915.1). Classification (NCBI taxonomy): domain Eukaryota; class Dinophyceae; order Suessiales; family Symbiodiniaceae; genus Symbiodinium; species Symbiodinium necroappetens. Next base: position 3,967 of record CAJNJA010012114.1, on the reverse strand, counting down.
TGCTCCAAGAATTGGTCCATGACAGCGATGAAACAATGAGGGGACCCCCTTAGCCCAGAAAGTCTTGCTCCGCCACAGCAGAAGAGAAAACAAACAATATTCCTCGTGCCTGCTCGGGCTTTTTGAAGCCTCCGTCAAAACCCTAGACCCTGAACTTCTAGGAACGTGGTGCTCTTCGTGGAGGGTGAGAAGCCCTGATCCCGGCTTCAGGCTCGAAGAGAGGGGTCGGGAGTGTCTAGAAACTCCTGAGCTTCTGTTGGGAAAGCTGACATCTCTGTCCTATTCCGTCCTCCCCCACAAACCTACGGGATGCTTCCGCGAGGGCTTTGCGGTCTTGCTTGAAGGTGCCACCTACGTACTGATACTTTACCCCTTTATCCCTAAACCTCCTCAAACTCCCTAAGCCCGAAGCGCATAGTGGTATTGCATGGTCATGTGCCAGACTTGCATTAGCATGTCATATCAGTGTTTTCGTTGCCCGTGGCCGCCTCTGCCGCGGGAGTGCTAAAGTCTAAACACAACCCCTAATTAATGGGAGCTGAGCATGGTTATTTCAGGATTCCTTTAAAAGCTTTTTTAAAGGATTCTGTGAGGCTTCGAGGGCCCAAGACATCCCTGACCTGTGGCAGGCAACGTGGGCAGACTGTGAGATGGGTCGAGCTTTGATTCCTTGGCTGCCGGGTACACATCAGACGGAGCAAGGCTGCAAAAGCAGCCAGCAAGCAGGCGGTTGTTGATCTGGCTTCTAGATTTCTGTTCCCGCAAACGTTTTGCTCTGTTAATACAGGCTGCAGTCTCAACACGGCCACAAGAACTTGGGCATCCCAATGCAAGATGTCACATGCATGTACAGCAACTGGGTCTCGTTCTGAAGGGCTGCATTCGGGCTCCGCAGAATCCATGACTTGAGTTCTTGTTACAATCGTTCAGTCAGCCTACAGGCGGTTTAGGTCGTGATTCAGTCACCAAAACCCCAAAAAAACTCCGAAATCAGGGTACCTGGCAGCCTGCAGTTCATCTTTCCAATACATACCTTTTGTAAACTACCAGCAGGGCAGGCGGCCCTCCCGGTCAAACAGGCCCTGTGAGGGGCAGGCAATTGCAAGCCACTCAAGGAGCAACTGGCTTGTTCAGAATGGTTCAAGACTGGTGGCGAAGGGTTGCCTTTCAAGTCTGATATTCATCCAAAGCAAGACAAGTTGACATACAGCAAGAATGTATACCATGTAAAACTGTATAACTGGCATGAAATTATGACATCACATAATAGGCCGAGAGGGGCAAAATAAGACTACGTACATACCACAATATATAGCAATATAGAAGTAGATGATAGAATAAAAAATCAAGAGTAAGAAAGTGGTAATGCGTAATGGCAGCCGCAATAGTAAGAGTGACAGTAAGACTTGTGGCAGCAGTTTGAGTAACGGGAGTCCACAAAAGTTCGCAACATTGACATGATGTCTAAAAGTTCTAGAGTGCAGCAACTGCACAACATAGTTGTTCTGGTAAGACGGCAAGTTCAGGTCTCGCGTGCATGGTTTTGCTGCATTTGGAAAGCGCTAGTATTCAGTCCGGCGGAAATCGTGGGTCACAGTGATGACAACAGTCGTAGTGGCAGCAATTTTTAGTCCACAACTAACTAGTCCAAGTGATCATAGTAGGCTGCATAGCAGGAGCCTACGAGTTGAGCGGAGCCGGGGCTGCTGCGGCCATCCCCATGTACAGCGCATCAAAGCCTTTCTGGCAGCATTGCTGCCACAGCAAAGATGTGGATGAGCACCTCAGACACATGGCGAACACGATTCAAGGGATGAATCCCATGTGTGATGTAGATTCTGCAGATCTAACCACAACAACATCTCTTTGCGTTCTGCTCGTCGCCAAAATACTGCCAGAATGGAGCCCAAGTAGTGGACAACAAAGCAACTTTCGTGCAAGCCCAAGAACCCTTTCGGGAGCACCCCTGAGGCTCTCACTACTATTCCATGAGTCCAAAACAGGCAAGGCACGGCCGAGAGAACCTTTTAACGTAAGAGCCCACGGTGTTACCATGCCGTTACAGCAGGAGAACTACACCACAGACAGTATGCAACTGCGGCCAGGGGGTCCGAATCCCAATCCTCAACCAGTTGCTGGTGTTAAGACCGCAAAAAACATGGTGTCTCATCCGCAGTTTTCTCGTTTCGGCTGCTCTCAAAATGAGAGCAAGCCCCGACTACCTGGGTACTGGCATAAGCCGCATTGAGCGCACCAGCCGTCGCACTGTCCAGTTCCAGCGCAGCGACGTGACTGACGAGGCAAGCAGCCGACGCTCCAGAATAAAGGTAATTAAGAGTCATGGCACGATTAGGCCATTGGTACATATGTTACTTTCCCTTGTCGGGCTAAGGGAATCCCATTTAAGAACCCGTTTCAGAGTCCGAAGGCTGTGTAGAGGCCACCTCGAACATCGGTCAATCCAATTGCTCGCGCGATGGCTCAAGCTGCTGGTAGGGAGGCCGACAGCTGTCATGGACCGCAAAAGTTCAAGACGTCTCTTCGGAGCCCAAACCTTACTATGCTGCACTCTACCTTACTGTACCACACTATACCAATATTATTCTTTACTGTGTTCTATTGGGCTAAACGATCCCAGACTAATACTTATACTGCAACTGGAAAGCTGCCTGTGAGAGATTGTTCAGAGAATCTGGAATGGGAACCCATATGGTGCAATGTAGAAAAGCATAGGTTAAAATTAGTACAACATGGTATGTGGATTCCCTGTGTACCCGTGGCAGGCCAACCTAAACAACCGGGCAAAGATCTCATGCTGAGGTTGACATGGTGCGAAGAAAAGGGGGGGACAGTCCTACGTTGCAAGCTGTTGATGGACTGGCCTTACGGTTTATAGGGTGTTTAGCACAACGGTACGATAAACGGCACTTGAATACTATAGGAGCTTCAAGCCATGTTCGACCTCGATGGCCTCGACCCACTGCTTTCGAACGTAAAGGGGAAGGTTGGTACAAAGGGGGAAGGGGAAACGGAAGAAGTAGGGTTTCGGTTTCGGGGTTCGAACAAGTCTAAATCCCCAAGCCACAGCGAACTTGAAGCCCAGAATGATGAGTAGCGTGAACACCTTGAGCTCAAAGTCCGAGGCAGAATGTTGGCACCCAGACCCATTTAGGGTTCGGTTCAGGGTATACAGTTTGAAGCGTGGTGTGTCAGAAAAGATGAAAAGTCCCTCCTAACCTGACAGGATCGAATCACCTTTCGTGTGGTGTCAGGTGCATCTTCCGACATCTTCCTCGGATATGGTCGATATGTACAGGTAGCTACGTTTCAGAGAGTCCAAGCTTGTGCCCGTATGTACTTGTTTATTCTGTGTCCATGGCCGGATCTCTATGTCGATCTGCCTATATACCCTTTCTTGATTCATGTTCGCATGCCCACAAGTCTACACTTGCAAAGGTACATGGGGTAACGAATGTATGGACGAACATGCGCAAATACAATCATGCAGGCAGGCAGGCAGGCAGGCAGACAAGACAGGTAGCCAGAGGCATACATAATATGTATAAAATATGTTTGTCTCTCTATATGTTTACCCGTGCTACGTATATGTATGTGTGCATGTATGTCATCATGTATGCATATCTCTATATACATACATATATATAT